>AZLU01000101.1:0-143667 GCA_002224055.1 Pezizomycotina sp. ARF18 | reverse complement strand
TTTTTTGTTTCGCATGACGCTCAGGGGATAAACGAGAATGATTTAGAGCCGAGGACGATGGAGGAGTAAGGCGAAGAGAAGAATCAATTTCAGGGCATGGACCTTGCGTTTCGACCCGTTTCGTTTTGTTAAATAAAGTGTGGGTAAAATAGCGAGCTGGATACTTTATTCTTAACGAAGTATCATAGAAGACCGCTTTTCTTTCTTTCTTTCTTTCTTTTTTTTTTTTTTTTGAATCCTTCTTCGAAACTCCTTATTCTTTATGCTGGCGCAATATTATGGTATGATATCTAAAATGTAGGATAGGATCGAACTTATAGATTTTAACTACAAATAATTAGACTAACTAAGGAAATATACGATTACTATATATATAATAAACTAATAATACTATAATCTTAATATAATATATATAGTCTACCTCGACGGCTCGTAGAGCCTTTATCGTCGTAATCTCTTTAACATCTATAGCTAAATCTTAATATCTCCAGTTAAAGTTCCTTATTCTTTAGCTATATAATTTACCTCGATACCTATAGATTATTATACCTCTTTAGTATACCTAATAGCTAATACCTTTCCTTATTGATAATACTAATAATCTTTATCCTATCTTCTATACTATAGCCTTATAGCGCTATCATAAGATATCTTTATAAGCGGTTTAATAAGTATATCCCGCGATATTATCTTCTGATCTTAATATCGAGGCTCGATAATTCTTTCTTAAACTAGTTCCTTATAAAGTAATATTATATATCGATATACTTAGTTCTATTATAGTATTTAGGATCTTGTAATACTAATAGTACTTTAATTATCTAGATATTCATTAATATTATTAAGAGCCTTAAACTTAAAGCTCGCTATATATCCTTTAGTATCTAAAGTATCTAAAGAGCTTCCCGTAAAGCTCCTCTATAGCTATATATTTACCTTTATACACTTAATAGCATATAGTACGTTATTCTTTAAATAGTATAAGATAGCTATTCTATTAAACTTTACTATATAGCCGGTATAGATCTAAAGTAAGCTTTATCTAGCCTAGTCGGTATCTATATAGATATGTAGATCTAGTTATCTTATCCTCTATCTTACGGGCATAGTACGTAAGCGTATAATTAAGAGATCCTCTCTAATATTATAGTACTCTTTTTACTACTTTTTTATAAGTTTAATTTACTTCGCTAACGTATTACCTAACGTTAAGATGCGAAGGTATCGATTAGCTTAATAAATAGTATAGATTAAACTTTCTACTATCTATTAATACTATATTATTAGCGTAGTATTCTAATCTTCGTTTGAAGGAATACCTTTCCTTTCTATAGAGTACTAATCCCAAGAGTATTCTTAAGCCTAAATCTCTTAAGAAGCATCGTATATATGACTAATATAGTATTAGGCGATATTATTCTTTAGACCTAGTTTATTTTACTATATACTTAAAAATAGGCTACCGGCCCTATATCCTTTATCTTAAAGTATAAACTAAGATCTCGCTTAAGTATTTTAATTTTATATTTATTAGATCTAGCTATTAATAGATTATTAATATAGATAATTATTATTAACTAACGATCTTTATTAATAAATAAACTATTATCGAGCCGATAAACTTTAAATTTTAGTAATTTAAAAACTAAGGTAAGTTCTCTATACTATTTTTAAAATAACTATTTAAGGCCGTATAGAGTCTTTATTAACTAAACTAATCTATTAATTTTATTCCTTCTAAAGGCTAATAATAATTCTTTACTTTAGTTTAAGTATAAGGAAGGCGTTATTATATCTATTTACTTATATTTAAGATTAAGCTAGGCTATAAATATAAAGAATAGCCTTACTATTAATATTTTAGCTACTAGTATTATATCTCGTTCATAATCGATCTTTATTTTATATAAAACTTTAAGTAACTAGTCTCGACTTAAGTATTATAATCCGACTAATAATATCGCGCTTATACTTAAATACCTATTTATTATCGACGATATTATTTTTGGAGGAGATCTTAAAAATCTATAGGTTTTTATACGTCTATTCTTTAATTAAGAATAGTTTTTAATCTATTAATATACGCTATTTTTTATAGTTTATAAAGCTTATAGCCTTTTTTAAGTTTATAGGTAAGTAGCTCTAGTTTATCGATATATACTATTAATTCTTTATAGGCCTTTTCTCTAAGGCGTATAGCTATTAAATCTTTATTAACGTATCTTAGCCTATAGGGTATCTTAGTAGTTTAACTATTAGATCTTATTTTTAGCGATTTTAGGAATACGTCTATTATCTTTAGTTAATTATCGTAGATCTATCTTATAGTATCTACGTATTTTCTCTATAAGAGCGAGTATCTTCGGATCTTAGCTATAGACTAGCGTTATCGAGATTCTTTACTCTTATCTCGGGCTATTCTAGCGTAATCGTCTTATAGATATCTAATTAACGATTAAAAGTTAAGTTTTAATTATAATCTAGCGCTGTCGCTATTTTATCCTTAGATTAAACCTATTCTAAAGTATTTTAACGTACTCGAGAGGATTTTTATTATCTTTTTATAAAGCTACGTACTTTAAAGGTTAATTTAATTAAAAATTAATATCTCTATAGATTAATACTTTATAGATAGTAGGATTCTAGACTTAGTATATATTATAAGCCTTTAGGCCTATAAAATATATTTTTTAGTAGTATTATCTAACTTCTTCTAAAGTTTATTATCGATATATACGTATATAGTTTACTAAATATTTTAAAGTTCGAGATATTAAGTTTTACCTTTTTATTTTCTCTACGGTATTATCTATTTACTATCTTTTAGTACTTAAGCGGCCTTAATAGCGTATAGTTATAGATTAGATTATAATAATTTACCGCCTCTACTTATAGCTACGGCGGTAATTCTAACGCGGCTAATATTACTTTTAATTTATTAATAAAAATTTAATTAAGCTTTTTAGGTATACTATTTTATTAAGATACGTATATAGCTAGGTATAAATTATAATCTTTACTTTATATAGCGTCTATTAATTAAGATATATTCTTTTACTTCGTCGTATTATAGCTTAATAAGCTTAAGGTTTAACTAACGTTTAGCTATCTTAAAAGTACTATTAAAATATAAGAGTATCGTCTCTTACCTTTTTATCTTTTATAAAGTAGATCTAGAACTTTTAATTATTTCCTTTAAAGAAGGTAATAAACTATATAATTTTTAGGCTCTTTATATACGCCTATTAGTAGAAATCTAAAAAGATTATCTTTATTAGTTTATACTTATCTAATTAGGTTTTTCGCGGTTTAATATTATCTTTATTTAGTAAGTCTATAGGCCTCGTAGTTAATATAGTCCTAAAAATTTTTACCGTCTTTAATAATACTAGTAACGCTTCTATACTTAATTATTTACTTAATATAATCCTTACTAATATATTTAGCCGTTTATATACTTCTTATATAATAGTAAAAGCTAAACTCTTTCTTATAGATATTATAATTTTATTTAAAATCTTCTATAGTCCTATCTTTATAGTAGCTTTAATCCTTAGCCTTAATCTAATTATTATATATCTACCTTATTAGATCGTTATTATATATCCTATCTATCTACGCGAGAAATTAAGAATAGGCTATACTTTATCTTTAAAGTATATAGCGTATTCTTAAGTTTAATAGACTACGCTATACTTCCTACTAAGCCTTATAAATACTAAGCTAGTACTAATAGCCTATAATACTTCTCTATTACTAATTATAATATTCTATAGCTTTGAGAGGGGTTTATAGGGTAAAATACTTTCTTACTATTATTATATAAAAGATACGCCTAAGTTAAAAACTACCGGATTATTCTCTAAGAGCCGGTATCTCGTACTAAGGTTTATACTATAAGGTCTAATACCCTATTATTACCGCTATCCTTCTTATCCTTTATACGTTTCTTATAGTCGGCTCTCTTATATCTAACCTTATTATAGTAATAGTATTTACCTTTAAATTTATAAACTTCTTATCGTTTTTTTAGATTTTACCTCGGCTATTCCTTCTAAATAGCGCCTTATTATCCTTAGAGCTAATATCTTTAGTATATTATATTCTACGCTTTACCTCTTCGACGAGTAGCGCCTTTTTAAATATATTAAGGGTTAGTTTCTTTACTATTAAATCTATTATCTACTAAGTTTATAATAAACGTCTCCTAGTCGCTACTAAGGTTACTATAGACGAGATTAATAGCCTCTACTATAGCTATATTATCCTTTAAGCTATATCTAGCTCCGTCTTCTCCGCCGTCTCTATCTTAATCTTCTTTATTAAGATCGAGCCTAATATCTTATTATATATTTAATAAGATCTCGATACTTTTATATAAATCCTTAAATATTAACTTTATTCTTAAGTTAAATCTACCTTAGTTATTTCCTAATATAAGGTTTACTAATAGCGGTAATAGCGATAATACGCCAAACTTAAGGTATTCTATACCTTATTCGCGCTACTATTAATAGATTATAGATAAGTACGTCGAGTCTCTACTCGTAGTAGCTTTAATAATAGTATACGCCTTTAAGTTATTATCTTAATCTTTAGTACTTAGCTCTGTATCGGCTACCGTAGCCTTGAGCGGTTTACTAGTAATATTCTAGACTTTATTGTACTTAAGGAACGTAGTTATATATATACTCTAATCGAGGTAGTTTGTGAGATTAGCCTTTAGCTTTATCTCGTTAAACTTTAGTGAGAGAGATATCGTAAGATATATCGTTTAGGGGAGATTAAGAAGTAAGTCTATACGTTTATTAAGTATGTTACTAACCGGGCTTATACCTGCTGGCTAGATGTATGGTATGATATCTAATAATGTAGGATAGGATCGAACTTATGGATTTTGACTATAGAACTAATTAGACTAACTGAGGGAATATACGATGCTATATATATAAATCGTAAGATATATCGTTTAGGGGAGATTAAGAAGTAAGTCTATACGTTTATTAAGATATGTTACTAACCGGGCTTATAACCTGCTGGCGTAGATGTATGGTATGATATCTAATAATGTAGGATAGGATCGAACTTATGGATTTTGACTATAGAACTAATTAGACTACTGAGGGAATATACGATGCTATATATATAAATAACTGATGATACTATAATCTTAATATAATGTATGTAGTCTGCCTCGACGGCTCGCAGAGCCTTGTCGTCGTAATCTCTTTGATATCTACAGCTGAGATCTTGATATCTTTAGTTGAAGTTCCTTGTTCTTCAGCTATATAAGCATCACCTCGATGCCTATAGATTTGTTATGCTCTTTGGCATGCCTAATAGCTAGTACTTTATCTGTCACACTTGGGCCTATGCTTAACATCGCGCGGTTGCATACTGTTCTTGGATGGAGAGCTGAGGCTTTTTTTACCTATTGAGGGGAATTTCTGGAAAGGACCTGGATGATACGGCGATGGATTTGACCTTCAAAGCCCGCATTGGTATCACTTGTGTGTCGGATACTTGCTCAGCGAAGCGCGAGGCTCCTTCTAGCATGGGTAATTCCTCGAATCGATAGCTTCGTTGAGAGAGATAGCTTTATCGATAGCTATAGCTTCAGTGACAGTTATAGCTTCGAGCAAAGCATAGCTTTAGCGACGCGTTGTCTCGAAACAATGAAAGGCTAACGCGAGCTGTCTTTCGAGCTTCGGGCCTTGGAAAGCTAGACTATAAATATCCCTTTGAGGGTCCTCCAACTGCCTTAATCGAGTCGACTCCACATTTTTCCTATACCCACTCATCGAAAGGAGCCTTCTACGCGGTACTACCATCAGGGGAGTATTGCTTTGAGTTGTCCACTCCAGGCTAGGACGAGTGGCCTCAGATGTAAGTATTCATAGTTCTCATCACAGTCGACCCGGGCAAATATGTGCACTAACGTGTTCATAGCAGTGACGGAAATTGAGCTCGAAGGATCAGCCATGTCGTACAAGAAAGGTATAGAAAAGAACCCTGCTCGTGAGCAGCCATACGGCCGTCTCACTTTCTTCTTATTCCGAAATTTCTTTTTGAGATATATTTCTGTTAAAGACCATCTTTCTCTGCTATAATGAGACCTCGAGACTAATTTTTATGATATGTCACCGACGCCTCTTATTCCTAAATCTCGAAGCCTTTGAGCTTTACCACAGCGCTATATATGGTGCTAGCACCAGGCCAGCATCGCTCACATCCAATATGAAACAGATCTCTCTGTACGGTCCGAGAGAGTAAAAGCGAGTTCAAAGTGACCGAAAAGGTGCAGTGGTAGGGGTTATAATTTTCTATTTCCGGCACGCCATCCAGTTCTTCTTCTTCTGCTTTCTCTCTTGTGTTTAGTCGTCGTAGAGGATCGTTTCACTAACAGCGATCCGATATTTGCTTGCCCTTCATAGCACCGTATTTACGGCGACGAACGCGTACAACATGATGCCAGCGCGCCTGATAACGAGGAATCCTTGCAGCCTTACACCATGCACGGTTGGCTCGACGCTGTGGACCGTCTCTGGGGACCCGAACAACAGTGCATCGGGTTCCGGAGTCCGAACCCTATCGGCATGCCGGGAGCTCACTGAGACCCTTGAGCGTCTTGGGCTCGAGAAACCAGAATCCGAGATTCATGGTAGTACACGAAAGAAGGGCGCGTTGTCACCTTCGCCTTCTCTAGTAAAGTATGAGTTGACCGACACGCCAGAGTCCCAGCAGCTCCCGCGCATGGCGCGACTGCATAAGTCGTATGCCATGAAGGCTCGAACAATGGATAGCTGGGAGATTCTGCGAGAATCTATTATTACTGATATATCTCGCATTTCGCTCCATTTTTTACGTCCTTGACCTCGCTTTTGTGAAACGCCGGGTTCCGGATCACGTGGTTTCGAACCCGAGAACTCGCGGGGCGCCAACACGACTTCGAGCCCGAGAACACACGGGACGAAGTTGTCAGGAAAGTCTGGATAAGCAACGCAGTATTACCGCTTAAGTTCTCGTTCCCTCTTCACCGATTAATGCAACCATTATATACATAATAATAGCAACAATTTAGTATAAGCGGTACAATATGAAATTTATATATATATATAAACCAATCACCTAACTCCTACCCTTATATACGTGACGTATCTTGTGACAGCTTTGAACAACTTGCTATGAGCTATTACGGATAGATTATTTTATAGGCTATTAAACGCGGTTTGGTATGACGATCGGTTGCATAGCTTGCTTTGACTTAAATGTTTTGTATTTAGTATATATAGACATCATACTGTGCGTGGAGATAGAATGGTATAGAAATGAGTGTTTCGTTAACTAGATAGACAAAATGAAAATTAATAATTACAAATGCGCTAATGGTGAAAATGAGTGACCATGTGGGGGAGAATTGCCCCTGAAAAACTCCATATGGTGAGAAAGTGAGAAGAGAAAGAGAAAGAAAATATATGCAAATTTAGTAAAATCAACAGAATGATATAGACATGTTTTGACCGTAAATTATATCCACGCGTTGTTGTTGCCGACCATACGTTATTGTAGTTTGTGCCGTAAAGGCCGGTGATCCAAGGCTGCCTAGGATCCTTTCGATCCAGAGTATCCTTCGCCGCCGACCCTCTTACCAGTGACGTCAATCCCTTTCTCTACGACCTCGCGTCCGTATGCATCAACACCGTTACCATACGTGTTTATCTCCCCGTCGTGCTCGTCGGACTATCAGCTTTCTTATTAAGGTTGATGAAGAAGCTGCTTGCCTTCGTATCTCTCCTATCCCTCATATCACCCTTCGGTTGCCCGTTCGGTAGCGTGAACGATGACGAGCTTTCCCTGTGGAAGTTCTGCCCGTTCGTGTACGCTTTCAATGCCTGGTTTTGTTGATGTAATCGTACCGGGGTGTTATCAGGAGCGTACATAGAGGAAGGGCTGGCGCTGAAGCCGTAAGTATATATTGAATCCGGCGGAGTCACTGGCGACGGAGCGCGGGGAGCTTGGCTGCGGTTATTTGGGATCATGAGCTTCGGTTTCAGTGGTGGCGTGGTGGGTATTCTTCGCCAGGGGAAGGCGGCGTGGGGGTTGGTGTGTTGTTGCGGTCCGTGTATGTATCAATTATCGCGGAAGCGGTGGTTGAAATAGCGCTAAGACGCTCGTCGCGGTCACGATTGTCGGGCGTCAACGATCTGTTATTACTAAAGTTGTTGTTGATGTTTGGACTTAAGAAGGAAGCTGAGTGGTTGTTGTGCGAGGACGACGGGGCGTTGGGAAAGCGACGACGCGGACGTCTGGGATGGAAGCCGTGTTGGTGTATGAGGTCTGAGTCTGAAACGTTGGGATCTCCGTGGCTGGAAGAAACCCAACGCCGCCACCCATGACGCCGCCGGGGTTTCCCGTGTCCACGGAATTGGTCGATCTAGCTGTAGAAGGTCTAGAATACGGTAGAGATTTGACGCTGTTCATCCTGGGGATCGGTGGGAGGACGACGCTGGCTTTGTTCGAGAAAGACTGGCTCGTGGGTGTTTTGCTGCGACCTGGTGAAGCGGCACCTACGCGTGGTTGTGAAGGTAAAGCTTTTGACGTGTTTGGCCTAGGGGTAGGAGATGGGGAAAGGCCTGGAGTCGTGCTACGGCTCCTGTCGGGGTTGACCACTTGGAGGTTCAGCCTGTCCTCGTAGCTTGGTCCGTAGCCTGTGCCTGCGCCAAGTCCTAGCGCGTAGCTCTGCGTTGGTGCCAAGACGCCCGGTCTGCCTCCAACCCGTGTTTCCATATCGCGCATCTCATCGTTGGGTCCGTACATTGGTGACCGGGGCGGTCGAGAGGGCTGACCTGCCTCACGTCCTTCAGCGCCGTCCATCATGACGGTTATTTCGACACCGGCCGCTCTTTTTCGATTAAGCTCGGCTTTCAGCGTCCGTCGAGATGGAGGTGAGCGGCCGCGAACCCTTGATCATGCGGAATAGCGGGTTCAGTGTTGGAATACAGGCCGTAGCGACCATTGCGGTTGCTTCCAGGCCCGAAAGAAGAAAGCCGGCGACATTAAGCGCTAAAAAACGATTTAGAATATGATTATACTAAAAGAGAATGGAAGGGACGAGAAGAACATACGAAATGAACTAGTTCCTCCCAAGGACACGTAGAGCACGATTATGAGACGAGCTGTCGCAGCTGCAAATACCACACCTCCAAACGCAAACAGCAGGTAAAGATTTCTCCTCTGAGCTTTCCTAATGTTCGCCTTCTGAAGCATGAAAAATGGCATGGCGAATATACCAGGTCGGGAGCCACTCCAAATTATTTCCCAAGATGACTACTAGTACTTCGTCTAGGCACTTAAACGGCAGGGGATGGGCACCGAAGAAAGCTTCGTTAGTGGCGGCGACGTATTGTTGCATGTAGTTGAGCAGGTGCGGTGGCCAGCAGGGTGCAATCGCGATCACTTCGGACGCGATGCCAATCAATACCGTGAGAATGGAAAAAACCACGGTGAGCTTACGCAGCAGCGGAGAGACTTCGCGGGGCGTGAAGCGGCGATACGAAAGCAAATAGAAAGCCGGGCAAGGTATTGGAGACGAGTAGGCGATGATTTGGGCTTGTATCATCTAGCAAAAATCACATACTCTGTCAGTAACACAGGATAGAGACATGCCGTTGTGGTTCTAGATTTCATTCATTATCGTATTCTTCGGAGACTTAAAGTGCTTCCACCCACCGTATTGTAATTAGGAATCTCAGGGTAGATAGTCGTAGCCAGCTTATTCGCGGCTTCGGCGTCCCCCGTTTCATCGATAATCTCCGCCTCCGCCAATAGTCGGTTGAACATCTCTGCCAGCGCCTCTATTGCTTTCGCTGCGAATCCCGTTATGATCATGCCCGCTATTAACCCACCAGCCGCCCCTACTATCAGCCAGTCGTCCCATCCGAAAGATCGTAATATTCGTAACCGCACGTAAACCCTCCCGGCGACCAGTGCTAAGGCGGCTATTGTCATCACCAACGAGGGTATCAGCATCTCGAGGAAGTAATCCCTCGGCGGTTGTGTCGGTGGTAACTGCTGAGACGACATCGCTTCGGCGAATTTAAAGGATCGTGGACTGCGCTGCAGCCACAATCGGTTGTCGAAAAGTTAAGAATGTAATGGTGTAATGCAGGCAATTGCACAGCAATAGAATTGAAGTAAAATGGGCTGCGCAGCAGTAGATATAAGAACGTAATGTACTTTAAAACATGTTAGATAACAATACAATTGAAACCGGTGAGCAATCCCCAACTTTCTCTCACGTTATCAATTGTTGGAGTAAATATAGCAAAATGCGATAGGATTTCATAAAAGACAAAATAAGATCTAAAATGGAAGAAGATTCTTTACGAACGTGGACTGCCGAAGGGTTTTATTCAGTGTTGTGAGAATTCGAGAATGGGCGGCGGGCGGGATCGCCGTGGAACAAAAGCAGCGGAGGATCTTGGAGGTCTGAAATCCGACCAGTCTCCTGCTTTTCCTTCTAAAACGTCTTAGACGCATATTACTACTACATCCTCCCCTTTCGCTTAGTGTCCACTCATAATCCCATCCTTAGAAAAGAGGCAAGGTAATAAAGCTTGCTATTCAGGAGGGCCTCAGGGACAATGTCAAGTGGGGGTCTCGGTAGGAGAAGAAGATACGGGTTAGAAGGTACAACTTTGTGTGAAAAATCTAACATCTTCAGCCATACAGTTACCTCTCTCAGAAGGTACCACGAAGTGTATCGCTAGTTCCTTGGGCGGCGCTGAGAATTGATTCATACTGCGTTTCGAATTATACACACTTTTGACGTACTGGCGACCGTGACTCTCCGAGGAGGTAAAGCTGCATGCATTTCCTAATTGTTTTATCAGATTTTGCTGAGAAAGGGTCCTATTCTCCGGACCCTAGTCTACCTCTTTTTGGTCATTTTCGTTTCGTTATTTCGTTTATACTTCTGTTTGCAGCCTCTTTCTCCGGTATGAAGTGTTATGCCGCGATGCTCAATTACCATGAATAGAACTACCTCGACATCCCAAAGACGTCTCATTCGTTCAAAAAGAACAAGATACAGATACGGGGGCCAAGGCCGCTCTCTGTCTCTCGCATCTTCCTGGCATTTTCGAGTATCTGATCATCGTAGAATGGGTTCTTGTTACGTTTCGGTATGTTCGGCAGCTGAGACAGATGCTGTGACATTTTAATTGCCGGAGTGGCTCTTTCACCGCCCACTCAAAAATGGTACGAACACCCCTTATCATAAAAGTATTTTGGAAATGGTGGAGATACCCGGAGTTTACCCACATCCACCATGTTTCACGCCGCGTTACAGGAAGTATATTTCCGGTATCCTTTAACTTGTAGAATCTGGAGGGATCCGCTGGAGTAGCCTCGCCGTCATTCTTGTTCGTCCTCTCAAGAATTGCTCAGCGGCATGGCAGTTTCGTTTCAACATATGGCTGTCACGATGGATTCTTGAAAGGTGTCGCGATAGGCAGAAGATGATCGCTTCGACTATCGCTTCGGCAGTAACAGGCAGACAGGAACCTCGGGCTCTTCTTCGTTTAGACAGTTCTATCAAGTCAACCCGGAACACGAAGGCAGCTGGCAGGATCCAGATGATCTCAACTTGACTTGCAGGAACAACCCAGCAACCTTCTAGATCATAGGAATGATTAGCAGAGAGGTACTTCTTTTGGCACTGATTGTCAGGCTTCGCTCGGCGTGTTTGGATTCTCTTTTCAAGAATGGAATTCTGCGGCGGCCTTTGAACCAGAATCGGACATCAAACTCCACCGACGGAAATATCGTGTTCTGTCGCAATGAGCGAGAAGTCAAGAAGGCTTAGTATATCTTTGTAGCTTGCCGCATTAATACCGCCGGCCATTCTGCATCTGGTTCAAGAATTTGCTTTATTTCAAATTTCCGATTTGAATCCACCAAAAGACATGGAAATAGCCCTAGAGCGTGGCTCGCTTTTAGTTGCACTGAACACGTAATAAGGAGCTGAAATCCAGTGCTCGGCATTGACTTCAGCTTTTTCAGAACCAACAGTGCTTCGGCCCGGAATATGTGAACAGACAGCAAATCTTGGGCTATCCTTACATCGATTGCCTTCCTTTCCAAAGAAGGTTCGAAGCTCCCCTCCACAGATGTCGATACATATCTCCATTTCACCTAACAATGGACCAAAAGCCAACAGGAGGTTTAAGACATGGAACACAGAGCTGAGTATTCTAGAAGGAATCAAAAAGTTGGATTCTACCGGTTAATGTATGGTACGTTGCGACGACAGGGTAAAATGCAAACCTGGATCTCGTCCTTGCCTTAAGAATTATCAATAATTACTTGCTAGAAGAAATCACAAATCTCGGGAAAGTAATTTATTTTATCACGCGATATATTAACTACGGGAAAGTCCCACTACAGCGCGAACGATGATCTGCCGTCTTGCTAATATATGCATTACATTACAGACCGAGACTCAGTAAATGACGAAAATGTTCATATTTAACGGGTAAAGGTGACCAATACGAGCGGGCTGTTTCAGATTGATAAAGCCGCTCTACAGTGTATAATCACGCAGTGTTTCCACTTAAACCTGTCTAGAACTTCGAAGCAAGGAAACGTCTGCTAGATTTTTAGGCTTCAAAATTCGACTGTTCCGCGAACAGTTGCCGCGAAAGAGGTCGCACAAACTTCGAACCCTTCCATCCATTTTCTATTTTTCACATCAATCGCAATGCTCAGCAGTAGGAAATTGCGATTATATAACGATATGTGCTCAGTTGACGAAACAAGGCAGTCTCGGCTTATTATTTATTTGCGAAAAGCGCCCCAAAATCTCCCCGGGTTTTCGAATTCTTAGCTAACAGTATGAAACTCGTCTAGCTCCTTCGTCGGATTACGAATTAGACATAGGTTTACCCGCTCCACTGGTACCGTAAATTTGAGTATACGGATTTCGGCAATTCATTCGAGAATATTATAAAATTTCGGATGATCTTGATCTAAAATTATAAGTATAAACATGGGGGAAGTGGAAAGACTAGAAATTCCTTTTCAGGTAGAAACCCGCAAAGGCAGTTGTTTACATTGCAATGCTTTTCGCAAATTGAATGAGACAGGTGTCATGAGTACGGAAAACATGGACAGTGAGCCGAAATGTTTATGAGCAATATATTCATGAGAAGGAAAGGTGAGAGTATCCATAAATAGCATCCGGTGACACGTGGAAGGAAGCTCGAAATAATCATAACATAGAGGCGTATAGATCCTCTTGAAAGGAAGCAGAGACGTTATGAGGGAACATTTCAAACTCCCAGTCCGAGAACTCACTGGCATTTATTGCTATATCGCAGACCTACATTTCCCCCCCTGTTTTTTGATTAACAAGGGAGATAAAGATATCTTTTTACATCGCTCTTGTGACATTAAGAATCGTGTCTTCAAGGGAACAGGTGTCTTTACCATTCTACATACATAACGACGCTGGAGACTTCATCGAAAGATGTAATTATGTGGCTGAGAACAGCTCAATGTGGGATCTAATGTCGCGATGGTGGTAATTGTTTACGCCAGTGTTTGTGACTGGTTCCAAATGCAAGGGCTGATCGATCAGAATCGGACCAGAAGGCGTCTAGAATATTCTAGAGGTTAAAAAAACTTCCTAACAGCTGCTAGAGCGTTTTAACGCACGACCATCAATGTATCTGAACTAACTATAACCCTATAAACGAGCTGCATAAACTGCAGCGTTCTCTCCACGTTGCGATGCTTGGGGTGCAATGATCTCGTCCCAGATTATAGCGCAGGCTGTTAACTTGAATCTGTGGGGAACATATTTATTGACAAAATGGACCGAGCGTACTCCTGGGAATGCTTCGCTAGGAATGAATCATCGGACATGTCATCGTCTGGAAGAGCTCTCGCAAAGTACTGTGTAGGGGCACGAGTAGCGAATATTTCAATGAAATTCCGTAGGCTTTTCGAGAAGCGATGTGGCTGCCCACAAGAGACAGCTTTGACCACATAAACACTGATTCTTTCCTGTTTTCTTATCAAGAAAGAAAATTTTGTTGTTGAATATGACATAGGCAGGGGCGTTATCGACCCAATCGCAGCCGATCGGTTAAACACAACCCGAAAACCACCCACCGAATTGCACAACCATTGACGTCAATGCTTAGGAATAGCGTACCGGTGACGAAAAGCAACTTCTAAGCTTAGCAGGAATGATGATCATGAATGAATTATCACAAAAAAACACGGGACAGGCCACATGTTTCCTGTGATATATAGCTGTAGCACCTGAGCACGGGTAATATCGTTAGATTTTTTGTTTTTGCTTCATAAGTAATAACCACCAAGTTCCCTTAAATTCTTAGCGAACGCGATAGTTATTCTTCAAGGTATCTTACTACATACATCCTGAAGCCCGTTAGCAAAGTCAAAGACATTCCCAGAGCACATTATAACATCCAAACATGCCTTTCTTCTCACGACACAACACGAAACGGAGCGGATGCCTCTCCCCCTCCAGGGCCGACAACGAGAGCGCCCCAAAGCGTCGCAGCGGGCTTCTTCGGTCGCCGTCGTTCGTTGGCGGGACTCGCCCACGAGGAATGGTACACCATGCCACGTCCCGACAACATCTCAGAGCCTCAGCGTCGAGGGTTCCTGTCCGGGACCGTGCGGACGAGGATCCTTCTATCCATCAGCGCGTGAGACTGGCCGAGAGGCCGAATTGGAAGCCGACAAAAGCCCTCCCTCTGCAAAAATGCCGTGTAGGGAAGCACGTAACCACGTAAACGCCTTGAAGAGGAGGCTGCTGAGCAGTAAGTTGCCTGAGATGCCCGTATGCAATATGGTGGATAACTAAGATTTCTACCAAAACAGGGCACACGAGATCAAACGAGCAAGCGAGGTCTCTCTCCAAGAGTGCGAAAGATCATCTTGGCCGTAAGTTAACCAGGTGTCATGCAATTTTTTCTGTTCTTCGATGAATACTAACGATTATTTTGGGACGATAGGTCATGACACGTATAACCCAACGATCGACCATTAAATAAGACCACCTCCCATGACACTACACTTATCAGATATCCAATTATATTCATGTTCAGATTTTAACGATACTAAAGTCCTTCATAAAAGCCAAAGTCATGGACAACGTTTCTTTGTTCTCTCTATTTATACTTTAGTATACAAAAGCATATCTTCATTTGCGCCATATGTACACTAGCCTTGACCTTCATCCTTTTTCTTCCTTTGTCGCTGTTTACTTACCTGAATCGCATAGCTCGAAGATTCGCCGTCGATGTATACTTATACTCATCCTTCTTGATCTTAATATGAAAGAAATGTCACATCAAATTCTCAAAACAAGAAAATTATTTATGTACAGCTGTGCTTTGCTCACATAAATATTTCTGCTCTCAATTTGAAATAGAGAACCGTACAGGTAACTTTGAAAGGTTTCTTAATTCAATGCTTAGTAACATTATTATACCGTAAACCTGAGTGAAAATCAATTGGGGGAGAAATTCTAGAAGTATCGTATTATTGATCATCAGAAAGAAACTGGTACATGACTCCGCCCAAATCCTAGCTATCGTTTCTTCAAGCCGGCGTATAATCTGCTTCAACGCTATCGCGGACTGAAACTACTTTGTCTGTAAGGAGAGTAATATGAAGTGGTTAGCATCAAGGAAAACAATTAAACGTCGCCGAGGGGTTATAAGTACCATCATAAGGCATTATTCCCGCAACCATGAGACCACAACTCCAGTAGTCTATCAGCCCACCATAGCAATTTGGCAGACACCCATAACGCGGTCCCTTTCTTCCTTCCACATGGGACGTCTTCCCCGAGTACAAAGATCGCGAGTCCGTGCCACTGCAATCCCGGCTGATCGCTACCACGCTGTGATGTCGTTCATCAGGTTGGTGGCGATTTGTGCAACAGGCACGAGCCTGCGCGACCTTCAGACTCCGGAGGATCGATTTGGGCAACGAGTTCTCGAAATTAGATCCAGTGTTCCAGCTTCAATACGCCCCCGCCGTGATTCAGAACACTTTGCTAGGAAAGTGGTGTAGTCGCCGATCGTACTGAACAGACGCCTCCACCGGAGCAAAAGCAATTGCTGGAGTTGCACCTTTTTCAGGCCGACCGGGTTAAGGATTGAATTCTCTCGCCCGCTAGATTCCGGCGGCATCGCGGGAAGTGGACTGTAGAAGGCGGGACTTCATGCTTCTGTTGGAAACGTCGTGCTCTTCAAGCCTATCGGGGCGAAAATATTTCTTGAAAATTCTCCAAGCTTTTGCCCGCTGATGCGCTCTACGGAGATTCCGCAACGTCGAGGGAATTCCATACTGAACTCCCGTACCAGGTCGCAAGGAACGGTTGGCGAGCATGATTTCTTCAGTGTGAGCGTTAGCGCGGGGCTGGATCTTGCATGATCCACTTTATAATTATAAATCGCGAATCCGTAGCTAAAGCCCGCTAAGATTTCGAAGAATAGTCAACTTGTAATCCAAAGCATACGCTTTTACAGCGGCAATAAAGAGAGGACTCAGATGTGGTTTGCTTACAGGTGTGGGTCAGCAGCCTCTCAATGTTACTTTCCCATTGGCTCTTTCCAAACAGGCACCTCCTCCTCTTCTTCACTGCCATCGTTCTTCTGCTTCTCCACCCGGCGAGTCCTTGGTGTCTTGAGCTCGGGTAGATACTTGTACACCACGTCTTCATCGTCGAGGTCTATCTTCCCTTGCTCTACAAGTTGCACGGCAGCAACGCCGGCGATTACTTTGCATATTGAGGCTCCCAGAAGACTGTATTGTCGTCTAGCGGGTGCGCTTTTTCTTCCGAAGAACTTATACCGGCGGCATGGCTGAAGAGAATGTTGTTTGAAGCGTCGACCATGCAAAAGTTACTCCGGAATCTGCGATAAGGCAGTTTGTTTCACTGCGGCGTCCAGGCGCGATTTAGCGGACGCGACAGCAGTGAGGTTGATACGCATAATCATTAATCAAAGTTTGTAAATAAGTGTCAGTGTAGCTATAAATTGGTACAGCAATTGACTATCTTAAGGCACAATTGGGGAGAAGAGACGGGAAACAAAAAACGCAGAGTACTGGCGAACTCGTATTTATATTGCATGACAACCTGAAAACGGACATTTTTGATACTTTGCTAAGCAATACCACGTAATATTAGTGCTGCATTTTAGGATTCACCGCAAACCCTCATCAGTCAGCCTTTGAGTGCAATGTGGTCCCGAATTGCTCTAGGGCGGGTCGAGCCTGATGAGGAGGCGCCGGAAGTTCGCTAATGCCGACGTGTACAAAAAACAAGATTTTTCCTACTGGAACCGGACTGGGCGAAGACCGCAAAACGTCATATCATACATGAGGCTTAGCGGTGAACTACATGAGAGCCGCAGCGGACCTCCGCTGAAGGCGATTGCAACCCTGCGATACAAGAATTGCTATTGGTTATAGTCCCTTGCGCTGTTTATTGTCTTATGCGATAGAAACTGTGGTCGCAAATAAGCTTGCGAGCGTGCGAGAAGACTCGTAGTCGTTTGATTTGTCAGGGCTTCACGGGTACAGGCGTGGCGTTGGTCCCCGCTGATTCGGGATGCTTACACGACGGATCACGGCTGGAGAGATTGCTACATCAACATCAAAATCTGCATGTCTTAAACTACAGTATTCATGTTAACTTCTGCGATAAGTAACTCTTACAGAGCATCCCCTCGTTTTAACATCCCGAGTTAGCGTGCGCAGATCTTGTTCCACGCATCTAAATTGTGGAGCCTAAGGAACAGATGGTAAGCACGTTTCAAGACCTAATTATCATCAATGCTATGTTACGGCAAATCTATCAGGAGTTGCTACGCACGGATACTTATTGCAGCTTTGCGTCCAATGGTGTAAACTTACATGTACAGAGGGGCCGAGCGGAGGGATGGCGGCAAAATATGAATGCAGATCTAATCCGCAAATCAACGGCTGTGCACCATCAGTAATGAATGAAGGGTGATTTCTTGGGACAATCAAGGCTCTCGATTCTTATAGATGAGCGATTACTGATTAAATCATGCTGACTTGTAAATTTAATATTTCTCTGTTATCGCTACATGATTTGAAGTTTTCCGATCCAGCTCGGATTGGAAATAGAAAAAAGAGGAAAAGTGTTAATATTTTAATCATATTGCCAAGTAGGCTCTCCGTCGTATTCCACCGCCGCCATCATGAAGGACTGGCAACCCTCCCTGGTAGCTTCGCGAAGACCTGGTACTCAGCGCCGTTAGTTGCGCCGACGGCGGGCAGGCGTACATCTCGTTTCCCTGCCAGCTGAGCGAACCCGGCACGGGCCATCCCACGGCTTATACGGTTTGTAGCTGAAGCCAGTGAGAACGGCTCCTTCGTCGGCGGGCGGGCCGCAGTGTGTGCAGCGGTGTACTTCAGCGCATAACCGGGGCCGATGTACACCTGCTGCCCACCCGGAACGACGGTGTTCATGCCGGCAGTTTGTGCCGAGGGTGAGTATGAGATCACAGCGGCGCCGGTATTATCGGGTGGCGCAGAGATATTGTCCGGGTGTGAGGTACAGGATGTGCCGCCAATCCAGAAAACCCCGTTGCAGGCTGTTATGATTTTGCCATCGGTCGGCATGCCCGGTTATAGACGCTCAGTTGGATGTTGCTGCCAGCGCCACGACGCGATACGCCATCGCTGCCAGAGGGTGAAGGTAGAGCTGGCACGAGCAGAGGGAGGAAGGAGAGGATCGCGACTGATTTCATTGCAAAGGTTTTTACGTTCCGAGTTCTTGGGTATCTGGTTGTAGAGTTGTTTTCCTCAAGGCGGCTTACAAAGCCATGTATTTATACCGTTCCGCAGACCTGTTAGAAATTGAAGCAAGCTTAACGAAATCAGTCAACGAGATACCGTAGAATTAGGTTTTACGCTACACCCCATGATAGATCGGACGTTTTTGATGCCCGAAAAATGTTTCCGTACCAGGGGAATAAATTTTTGAGGCTATTGCTTGCCACTTTCCGTTTCAACCACGCGATCAATTAAACATCGAATTTGTTTCCTGAGTTTGGCAGTTTCTGGAAGTTCACTTACCCCTGTTGGCTTTTAACAACAACATGGAACACGCAGGGAAAAACATCGGCGTCGGGCTGTGGTGAGCCGTTTATAAAGTAACTCAGAGCTTCCTTTTTAAAACGCAATCATGCCCAGAGTATTTAGCGTGGCCACGCGGGTCGTTTCGTTGGTATATTGGAACTTGCCTAGGTGAGAGCGCCCGACGCCTCGAAAAACAGCAAAAATTTGCAAAAACTAACAATTCCTCATACAAAACGAAAATAAAATTAAAATATTTTGAACCTCACTCGCACTAAAAATCCACGCTAAATGGATCATACCGGAGAGAAGCTATAGTAAGCCAAGAAGTCATTTAATTACCTTTACTCCCAAGTTTCGCCGCCCGAACTATCGTAGGAGTTAGATACCCAGTTAAGAACGCTGAACACGTAAGTCCGGTCGTTGTCGTGATGTTTGGGTCGGCATCCCGATGTAGCGCTATGGAACTGGTCGTGATATCACCGGCGTCTATATAAGTTTGAGTTCATAGTGGGTACGAGATATCAACACGGGGCATTATTCAAAACCGCTTTCGACCTGTTTCTGAGTGGTATCGGGGTGGAATTTGTTCTCCTACGACCATCAGGTACGACCGCGACTATACTATTCCTCCTCAAGATCACGCCCAGTACATTGCCGACTTTGAGCAGAAAGTTCTACGTACGTTTCAACTCTGCGGCACACAAAACGCCACGATTGAATTGGATCCCGTCGAGATGTCGAGCGTTGATAGAACTACAGCTCGAGAGGCAGAAATCGCCATTATCAATATGTTTGCTCATCTTCTTTCGAGACTAGACCTACCCAACCTCGAGGAGATTAAATTCGACTTTCCTGATATTTTGTCTATGCTCATTTTCCGGACTGTTCTTCAGTTAATTCAACAGCATGCGAGCCAATGAGTCGAAACTTCAATCGCCTAAAGCTATTCAGCGGTCAATTTACGAATACATATCAATCTCAATAGGTGCCCAGGCCGGCTCCTTTCAAAACCTCTTTCGCGTCATAACAGGCCCGAGACTACGTGAGCTCGATGTGAGCGGCTCGGATACCGCTTCCTTATCAACACTACGTATTTCACGGCAATCCCTACGAATTTGCGAGATCTAAATCCCTGCCAGCTCAAATTTCCCATCATAACTTTGCTCTTTTGCTTAAGCACACGACAATCTCCGCCGCCTGAACCTAACTCGGATTAAGCTAGACCGCAACCACGATCACTGGGCTCGGTACTCAATCAATGCTCAAACCTGGATTTGGATTCCTTGCGCTTGTCCTATCATTCTTACGCTACCGATGTTGAGTGGTTTCATGAGCACCGTGGGAGCCGAATCCCCTGGAAATGATGGGCTGTCTGTACTCCAAATGAAGTTGATGTTCAATCATCCTGTAGGGTCATTGAAGCCCACACGAGGAAGAAAGGTATCGAAAGCGCGATGTTGATCGAAAGGGACGGGCGGTTTTACCACGTCTGTCTCATGGCTCCTGTTCATTTGGCTTTCCTAAGCTCGTCATGCATCGTTTCGTACCATCGGCCTATCGAACGCATCGCAAGCTTTTTCTTATATTGCAAAACTAGAGCCCAAGCTATATAGTAATTAGCCCATTACTTAGAAAGAACATCTTCATTAGAGCTAATGTAGAGGGAGTAATTCTGCATTTGGAATACCATCGTGATGTTAGTGGGCCGTTTATCTCGGTGTCCCTTTTTCCCTGGAGTGGAGGACGTCGACTACATGAGAGTTCTAGCGAAGTTTCTACAACTTAAACTTTCTGTCAGTATATCACTACATTCTAGAACCTCACATACAAAAGCATCAGGTTACTATAAGCTTGAGGGTTTCAAGATCTACTGCTAGATAAGGTGCTTGTATCATGATGTTTGTAAGTCTAAGGAATCCAAAGGCTGAACAATGACGTCGAATGACAATCTGGACTTCCTCGGACCTTATGGTACATATGCAATAAGTAAATATATATCCCCCAGATAGTCACTCCACAGGCAAGGATCTGAATCTTTATATGTACATTCAGGTTCAAACCGATCGGCTGGAAGCCAGTGTATAATCATTTTCGATTCGACCCGCCTTCCGCACCGCTAAAGGATCAAAAGCAGCCACTTAATACACAGGACACAGGAGCATAGGGAAAGTGCTATAATGAAATATCATCGATATTTCCGTTTCCTTGTAGTAGAGGCCTTCGTACTGCCACATGTTATCTTTGCAGCACCCCACGCCGAATTCATAAACGGCGACCACTACCGCTTCATTTTCTGTAGCATCTGCCAATACGGTACCTATAACGCCTACTACCCTACTGGGTCACCAACCGCGACGTCTACCAGTACTGCCCCTGAAATCAAACCGACAGAGGATTTCCATTTGGGCCGTAATATAGGCGTCGGAGTTCTTGGGGCGTTGGGTCTTGGTTACGCAGATTCATGGATAGACCCAAAGAAGAGGAAGCGGAAATACGAAGATTTTCGATGGCGCCAGCACGAAAGGCGGACGCAAAAGCAGCGTGAAATGCAAGCGGCAAATCGAAGGCCTCTAAGGACAGAGTTTGCAAGACTCCGATGAACTCTCAACAAACCGGTCGCGCCAAAACCGAAAAAGCAGAACCTCGAGGAGAAATTAGGAGCAAAGGAAATGCACGAATCGAGCCTATGAAGGACGACGGAAAAGCTTCTACTTTGTCGGAAGATATAACTGGTGACACGTCTACACATTCTCTCAGGGAAATCGAACGATCGGGTCTTGATGGGCTCAAGGGTTATGCTGAGGAGCAATCCGTGGCAGAGAAGGCTCGACAGTTCGAAAGTGCGATGAGGAAACTCGAGAAGATAAATAACGCCGTGCCCCTTACAGAGCAGGATAAACAGATAATTCGGGAGCAGCTTCAAAAGGCGGAGGACTGCACGCTTACGGCGGAGCTGAGGGTTTCAGAGGATTCAAAACCTGATGCACACCACGAATCCCGCGGATCCAGCGTTTATGGACCCCGAGGCAACTCTTTAAAGCCACTAGACGAGACCATTTATCACAGCTTCGAATCGGAGTCGATAATGAGGATGTTTCTCAAAGCATCGGGAACTTTCTTGAGAGAGCTTGGAAAAGTTTGTGGTAAATGTATACAAATAAATTGCGATAGTATGATAGGTTTTGAAATCTGCTAGAATACTACCAAATAAAGGGCACTTAACAACAACCTCAACCGAAAGCTACAGCCTTGGGCTTTTGATTCTTAAGTTGGCCCCGATAATATTGGTGAGGCCTACATTGCCGGCCACGATAACAATGTAGCCTCAGCTCGCCCTCCTTCTCGCGGCAATACTCGTTCTCATAAGGGGTAGAACCAATCAATGCTTTTCGGTCGGATTGGGAGGGTTAATTTGGCTTTGGCACTCCAGAGATATTGAAAGTTTTCATAGTTTAAGCTTTCACTCAATGCATCATGATATTCTAGAACAACACAAGCTCAAGCTTCTAAACCAGTGTAATCATGTAACCCTCCTAAAAGCATCAATATCGGAGCTGAGGGGAGGCGAAAACTGCATGCACTAGATGATCAAGCCATTATTACCGTACTAGAAGCACTACAAGAACACCTCCGCCAAAGAAACCATGACATCAAATTATCGTTAGAGCTCTCTGATCAGATACTCTAAGTGCTACGTGCGATCTAGATAAACTATAATTGTAGTGACCACAAAGGAAAAGACTTTGTAGCCAGTGGATGGGTATATAAGAGGTATCCGGATGAAACTCATGGAGTATTGGTCTCCAAGCCTATTTCCTTTCACTCCAACGGACCGACCGCTATAACAAAAGAAAAGAGAGGGAGGCGAAGAAAGAGATAAAAATAATGAAACTCCGTACATGTTTCCTCATTGCGGCAGAGGCTTTCGTCCTCCCCAAGCGATTTTCGCAGCGCCGCTCGATTCTGAGTCTACAGGCACGGCTACGGCTACGGCTACGGCTACCACACTGCCACCGTAACTGGAACTGGAACTGCCACTGGAACCACAACCGGAACCGCAACTGCTACCGATACTGCTACTAATACCAATACCGCGACGAGCCGGACGGTGCCTAGCTTCGCGTATACCTTCAACTACCTTCGGGCGCTTCCACAACTGTCGCAACCTCTGGTGCCGCCTCAGGCGCCTATTCCACTGCAATTTCAGGAGATTATTCTACCACCGCGGTCTCGTCGGCTACTACGGTCGGCACCACGCCCGGAACATCGCTACTGCGGTGCCAGTAGAAAAGCCGGAGGGGGTGGTTCACACTTCGACCGTAATCTGGCATCGGGATCGGCGCTCCGGCTGCTGTGATAGGACTTGGAGCCGCCGGTATCCTACCGACCAAAGGAAGATGAAAATTAGGAGCAACAGAAAGCAAAAGAGGCTCTTAAGAAGCAGCAACTCGCTGCTAGGAGAAAAATCCTACGGCAGCAAAGAAAAGAAAACGGCGATGCTTCAGAAGGTAAGGGTAACGACGGCTTACAACCGAAGAATATTAAACCGATAACCGGGCGTCAGGCGCAAAGAACGCGGAGATCAATGCCCTCTCGGTTCTCAATGACGGCGGACAGAATACCGATATTCCTCAGGATGCTCTCAAAAGGATCCAAGGGATAATGGTGCACCTCGCAGACTTAGAGCGCGACGACGTGTCGATTCCCAAGACAGCATTCAGCGGTAAGGATAAGGACGCCGTGGACGAATTGTGGGCAGCTTATAGGGGAGGGCCGATGGGATCGACACCAGAAGTCGCCTCCGAAGTCCAGAATGGCTAGAGGAGTCGAAGCATATTGAACCGGGGCGAGGCGACTACGTTTTATGTACCAGAAGAGGATCTCAACGTTGCGACAGTTTTTTACTTCTTATCATAAAAAGGTTGAAGACGACCGTTTGGCCCGGGAAAACTTGGAAAAGGAGGAGGAGAGCCAAAGGGAGATGGGCAACAAGGATTCAAAGACGATCTAACCATCTAAAATCGACCACGGATGAAGACGTCGATGAGTTGAGCGAGATTATGACTGACGACGAGATAGATCGCAGCCTCCTCGACACTGACGAACAAGGGTTGCTGGACGCGTTGAATCCCTACGCGGCTGAACTAGAACTGCGGAGCAGAAGCAACGGGAATTGCAAGAAATTATGGAAGACCTCAATAATACCGCGGCAGATTCGTCATCTACCCGCAAGAGGAAGCCGCAATAGCTCGGGACATCAAGGAAGCTAAGGCATTGCTGGCTCCCGGCGAGACACTAGAAAGTATCGGGGAGTTCAAATCGCTGCTTGCAGATAGCCCAGGAATCACGAAGTGGCGGAAGAGGCTCTCGGACTCGGCGCCGAGTCCTCTCTCTGGCGCATGTTAAGAGAGGCCACCGCCACATAAAACGGTGTACTGGTAGGCCGTCGGATCAGAATGGATTAAACGTTCATCTTTCAAGGCCGGAGGGGTATTATGAAGCGATAATGGTGCGATAGTCTAGCTGTTTAAATTAAAAGCATTACTAAACATAACAGAACCTGCTGAGAAGCGGAAGCCCAAACAACTCCAATCATCCCAGACCGAAGGTACCCCATGCCAGAACAAATCGCGAAACCCAGACGACAATGATATCTCATACTACTAGCCATTGTAGGCAAAGTTATATACTAGGGTATTCAAAGCAACTTGGATTTCGCTTGGATCTAATTTTGGATGTACCTTTCTACTTTTCAATCTGTATCTTTTCGTTTGGATTTCCGACTAACGTTACGAGAAAATCTAAAGCTGCTAAGACGTACAAGGAGCGATAAAAAAATTCGCTTGCTTTGTACCCTTAGTGCTAATGGGATCGGAGAAGGACTCGGGGTTCAAATCCAAGCTGGCATATATATTTTGGTGAGTATTACGAAGAGAAAGACGTAACGTTAGCATTGAAAAATAAGCATAGGCTCTGCAGCGCTCTACTGAGAATACACATGGGCAAGAGACTTTTTCCTAGTCAAAAGCACGTCTCTCGCAAAGGGCGTTTGTGTCCGATAACAGAAGTATTTATTGAACTATTACTACTATTCTGCTAGCTAGCTAAGCCATACGTTGGTACTTGAACCTAATCAGACCAACGGTGAGAGTGAAGGAGAGAAAACAGGCTGCCCCAGTTTTAGTATATCCAATCCAAAAGACCCAATCGTGAACACCACATTCATAAATACACACATTAAGCCATAATTAAAGAACCAAACATTAATTAAGTCAATAAAACGTGAATGTAATCGTAGAAAAGCCGAAAGACCGTGGGAGGATAGCGTTGCTGGTGACGACGATAAACCGGTTAGGAGCGAGAGAGAGGAAGGGCTTAATGCCACTTCTTCCACTGGCCACCGCGAAGGTAGTCGGAGTGGTGACCACGGCCACGTCGTCGTCGTACTCTTGTGGCAATCGCGTTGCCTCCTCCGTAGTAGTTGTAGCGCTTCTGGTGGTCGTTCCTTGCGGCCGACGTAGTAGGTGGGGCAGCCGTGGTTCCAGTCCCAGGTGTGGGCGTCGCAGCACTCCCAGCGGCAATCCCAGGGGTCGTACCAGCACTTCTTCTCGCTGCGGCAGCAGCGGTTGGCGTAGTCGTAACCGCTCGAGTCGCAGGAGTAGTGCGTATCCCTGTTCTCCCATGGGGACCAGCGGGTGTAGGAGATCTTGCCGCCGTGGTCGCCACGGGCCTCGAGAGGACCGGCAGAGGCGATGCCAACGAGGGCAGAGACGAAGGGGATAGCAGAGATGAACTTCATTGTGGAAAATGAGTTATGAGCGAGAGGAGCTGTTTGATATAGAGCGATCGTTGAAAAGCGAAGGTCTAAACTTTCAAAGGAGGCTTTGAAGATGTTTGGAAAGCGAGAGGGTTGAATGTGGTCCTGCTGAGTCGTGGGGAACTGAGAGACTGAAGAGAAAAGGAAGGTCTGAGGAGGGAAACTGATGGGGTTTATATAGACAATCGCTGTCTAATGTCTCCACGTTGAAGTGAAGAGGTTTACCATATTTCGGTCCTCAGAAAGAATGCAGACATAGCAACTGGTCGACTATAGAGGAACCTGGGTGTAGGCTTAGCAACTGGATGTTAGAGACCTCATTATCTTTCCTTTTTCCTCAAAGCCAGATTCCCGGCGACTTTCCTTCGTTGTCATTGAGGGTCGTAGAACACATCATATCATGCTATATTAAGCTCGAAAAAGAAACACAGTGCAATGAGCAAAAAAGTGGAGTGAGGGGAGTTATTCAGGATACAAATTTGGCCTTCGCGGACCCCTTTGTCGGCTGGTGGCGGCAACACTGCAGTGCATTTGCCAACTCTCTTCAACAAATCGGCGGTCCATCGCTCCGGAAAGCTTCAATATGGCTTTTCTGGATGTTCTCAAGGTGGAGCCCGCCAAGGAGGGGTCGGTGCTCAGCCTTTCTCCAATGCGGTTTAGCGCGTTTGCGGCCAAGAGTATCCTTACTGCCCAGTGCCCCCACCAGTCGCTAGTTTGTCGCGATGTTATGGTGATATTTGGTTTTGCTGTATTGTATTTTGAGTCTTGGTATTATCTAACTACGGAAAGGGTGGATACTCCAAGAGTTAGACGGAAGTCGAAAACATGATACTACTAAAGGTATCTTCCGGAAAGCAAGACTTTGGCGCCGATGTAATTTTAATTTGAGGTCCTTTGTATGCTTTTGTGTTCCCATAAAAGATTACAAGTTCGTCCGTGTTTTCGTTTCATGATAAGTAATTATCCCTATATCTTCGCCTAGCTATCGCGAAGAAAAGCTTTTAAGTGCTGAAACGAATCGCGATTCAATGGCTTGTAATGTGACCAATTGTTTTCTTTCACTGACGATAATACCGCGGTTCAAGTCCTTCCTCCCGAATTTCCCAATCGACGAAGAATAGTGACAACGCAGACGGTTCTGCTCCCAGAGAATCCTATCAATAGCGTCTGCCTTCACCTGCTGTTGTCTGGTTGGTTAAGAAGAGCTCGCGCATCACTAATGCACGAACAGCCTGATTGAAAATATCCAGCCTTGTTTCTAGTGATCGGTCAGATCAATCAAATACAGTAGAAAGCTGCCGAAGGATGACCTCAAAACAGGACCTAGGTTCATCAAAGCCTCGTTAATCGCTCAATTGAAGGGGGAAGATATTCACATCGGCCCACCTTACTTTTAAACGGGCCTTGGCTATAAATAGGAAGACAATTTTTCAAGGAAAAAAAATTCAAGCCTTTTCCTCTCCCTGCCAAGTCGGTACTTTGCCGGAACTTCTATCTTCTAGGTTGAACTCGCACTAAGCTTTTGTCCCTATTTGTCCTTAACTTTTAAGGTCCTTAGAAGTGGATACAGCTTTCGTGTATTTAGCCAAATCAGCGGCAGCCTTGTCTTAATTCATCTTACTCTTTTGTTATCGTTCTGTTTACATTGGGAGGTGTGGATGTGACGGATGTTTTTCTACCGGAAAACACACAAGTTCGCTTTATTTGCTGTTGGGTTCAAGGTTGCTTGGTAAACTAGGCACGGAGAAGTCCATGCTTCTTCTAATTATTTTAGCAGAAGCCCTTCGCACTGGAAGCGAGTCGCCAACTACTCAACTTGCGAAAACCCCACGACAAGGTCTCTGAGTCTGGAGTTTGGGGGCTTTTTGCCTGACAAAGTCTAGACTTCCAGCATTAGCCTGAATGAACGTGCTGGAACGGGATTGGATACAGGGCCACCACGGGTGTTTGGGACCCGACCGGAAGTACAAGCAATCTCGGCGAGCAAGGGATGCGGATGTGTTTCCAACCTCCTGGTATCTAATCTCTTTTAAATCCAAAATGGAGGCAGGCGATAGAGCGTAGGGATTTGCTGCATGTTGAAGACATCGTTCACCTTCATGCGCACGGTACACAATGTTCGCATTTTTTGTCTTGAGATGAATCCTGAGGGAGACTGCGATAACAATTTGGAATTGTAGCTAAATGAAGGCTTATTGTTGCTGTGAGTATGATTCGCCCCAGCCTCCACCTCTGCTCCACGTGTCGCGCATCTGTGTCATGGTTACTGGACGCAGAAGAAAGGGGCTCTTGATCAGTAAAGGCAAAACTATTTTCGTCTTGCTTGAAGAGAGCAGACGAAGCATTGTTAACAAGGCTTTTCGCAGCCGTAGTACGCGTTTACACGTAAAATAAGTAGAATTTTTAGTTTAACGGACTCGCCGCTTATCAACAAAAGAGGTTGGAAAAGAAGTACAAATGACAACAATAATTGATCAATGCCGCACTTTCTTGTGTGCAAAACAACAAAATATCGGTTCTGCGTTTGCTAGTCACCTGGTACTACTATAAGAATTAATAATGAGAGATTTATGCATCTCACTCGTGCAGCCGGTCTGATATTCAAAACAGTTAACAAGGGCTTTTTTGTGGGGAGTCCGCTGTTGTTGGAAAGTCATCGAAGCGGGGAAACGTCGGTTTTCTGCGGCGAGATAGTGTCCGCTTCAGCTGTTCTGTTCATGGAGAAAAGTCACCGAAAGCCTTTGCCATTGGATATCTTCCTGCTTATAGAGAGGCTCAACGATCAGCCGAAGTTGGTAGTCGGACCAGAAATCGACGGCGTATTCCCTGTCAAAAGTGAAACTAGTGCGGGGATAAGACTTTTCAGTCTGGAGATGACCCTCGCTTGTATTACCCAGCCAAGAGCTACCGGGTCATGAAATTCAAGGCAAAAAAAAAAAAAAAAAAATCCTCATGGCCGTCATACTGATAGATAAACTCCGATGAGGTGTGCAACCTGCAGCACCAGTGATTGCAATCATCTTGTTAGAATTGGTATATAAGCGCTTTCATTTTATAATTTTACGAATGGAGATTAAAACAATGCACATTGAGGAATTTCAAAACAAGGCTTGTTGCTAAAGTTGGGGTTAGGATTTGGGTGCAGCTTCACAGGAAAATTCTAGCTCAAGTGGTGAGATCATGGCGAACGACAAAGCTGTGTAATAAAAACTAACTAGAAAGCAAGAGGCTAACAAAAGCGCAGAAAGAGTTCCTGGAGATATCGAAGCCATCTTAATTTTTACAGCTCAGTGGTTCTGCAGCCACCCTCCAGGTATGATTGGCTAGGAATTGCGATGCGTACAATGTTATTGTTCGGCTAGTTATTGGAGTTGGTGGAGGCAAATGCAGATCTCTGCATATTGAGGAGCACTAGACAAATTTAGCTCAATTTTTTCCAAAAAATAAAAATCAAAACTTGTCGCGCGAAAAACTGGATCAGTCCATCGATGCGATTTCGCCTGAAAGGAACAGAAGTCCGTTACCTAGAACACCACGGAAATTTCCTTTGCAGACTGTAAACTCATCCAGCGCAGCCAAGTTAACGTGTCGTGCGTGTCTATTTACCAGCAATGGGCAATATTGGAAACGCGATCCGAGATCCTAATTGAAATCCGGCTGACGGGAATTGGTATAGGCTTCTCAAATTCGGATAGAGCAAATCCGAGGGAAATAGACCATGATAGCTTCTCCTCCACCGCACTGGGAATATACTTGTCAAGATTTATACACATTGAAGGATCAATAATACGCCCTGGGCACTGGAAAATCAACTTCAGTTCTATGGGACTATCATACATTCTTTACTACTTGTTCTTTAGTTGAGGCAAATGAAGCTCGCGACATTCTTACTACTTGTTCTTTAGTTGAGGCAAATGAAGTTCGCGACATTCTTTACTACTTGTTCTTCAGTTGAGGCAAATGAAGCTCGCGTCTTACATATAACCAATCCTCGAACTTCTTGCAGTCCTTCCACCATCTCCCAAATCCGTGGTTATCTAAGCACATCTCGGAGATCCTTTTTTACAGTTGAAAGTTAGTACCATGGTAAATCAGAGAAGAAGATTCTTCACATTTTACAAGGGGCGTGTTTTCTCACCTCCAGGTGTTCTCTTGTCGATTTAACATTGCCCACGCCGCGCGACCGCTGCACATATCGGCAAGTTTTCTTTTTTTGCTTTGGAGCGATAATATTCTCTAATTAATGGTAAATATGTGAGCCAAAGGATGACGAAGACGAAAAATCGTTCAACGGGAGCTTACCTCTTCGTACGACTCCGACATGACATATCGTACCGTGACGACTGGCCTTGATTGCCCTATTCGGTGAACCCGCGCTAAAGCCTGCTCTTCCTCCATAGGATTGAACTGAGGTTCAAGTATATAAGTCCGTCAAAGAGCAACAGATAAATATGCAGAACATACTTCTTCATAAGAGTTTCCGATGATATATCTCAGAGTTACTACGGCTTCGTCTGTCCAATGCGATGAACGCGGGCCAGAGCCTGTTCTTCTGTCATGGAATTAAATTGCGGTTCCAGCATATGGATTCGAGAGGCAACTGTTAGATCGATTCTGCGTGATTAGACAGAGCGTCGGTCAAGGCAAGACGTGCGAGCTACTGATTTCCTCAACATCCTGTAGAAATAGGTTAGCTGGAGGCTACATACCCGATACTTTCACTGCCACTGTTGCGAGTAGAACGCTAATGTTTTGGTTTTTTCGGAAGTTCGCCAATCGTGTTTTGCGCTCGCTGTGTGACATTGTGCCGCCTAGTCGCTCAAATGCAAGGTTTCAGTCCCTCATAGCAGCAGCTACAAGGTCAGGCATTTTAGTCCAGCAGGTGAACACAACGCTAATCTAGAACGTTAGCGGCGAAGTATGGCGACCCTCGGGAATCAGCAATAGTATTACCTCTTTGCCTCCTGGCAGTCTTGAAGATTTTTCAGGAGGGTTGTCGCTTTAGTCGAGGGCTCCACTGTGTTCACATCCCCGAAGGTTCGAGTTCGCCGGAGTGCATGGCTCGAGGGCAAGGGACTGGAAGCGTCATTCATATCCGCTTGGCTACCGTCGGTCGAAATTTCGTCCTAGATGATAATTAAACGCAAATCGGCAGATATTCTCAGCGGTAGAAGGATCGGAGCGTTCGAACGGCTCTAAGCTTTCCAGAAGCGAAACCGGTAATAAAACTGATCCATCATTACATACTTGGCGGAGGCAGAGAATAAGTTTGCGTTATCATCCTGGTCGATGCCGGATTTTCTCCTTCGTGTTAGACGTCTGTCGGAGAGCTTGGTCGACAAGGTGGGCAGCACGTATGCTGAGAAGATCGTATAATTTTCGCTCTTGATCGTTGAAGTTACGCTTCTGCAATTTATCATCGCGAGGCGGTAGGACGGAGGTCAATGCAATCTTTTTGGTCCTCCGGAGAGTCGTCGCTGTAACGACAGTCTTTAACTTCTTCAGTGCTTATCCGTCAACCGTCTTGAGCGGCTTGATCATGTGCTTCTGAAATCGTCTTTAGTATGAATAGGCATGACTTGCAAGAACTGTAGGAGTGATCCATAATCGTCTATCTCGTTTTGAATAGGTGCACCAGTAAGGCACCACCTTTTTGTAAGGAGGCCTTGAGTTTTATTGTTTGCTTGTTTTTCGTTTGCGAATCGTGTGGGCTTCGTCTAAAAACGATTCTGCGTCATTTGAATTTCGTCAGGTGTCCATTACTTTCTTTACATCCGATAATTCCATAGGTAGTTATAATTAGCGTATCGTATAAGTTGAACTTTGGGTCTAACGGTCTTTTGCTTGTACATGTATAGGAAATTGTTCAGCCCCTTCGAATGTCTAATGTTTGTTAGTATACGGTTCAAAGGAGGGAGAGTTTCGTTCTGCTTGGAGCATTATGCACTTATGTATTCATGTTCCCATGAAGCTAAGGTCGACTTGGGCGTCACGACTAGTGTTGGTTGTGCTTCAGATTTATCCCTCGTCGTCCAGGGAAGTCGTGATAAGAGACAATACAGAGAGATTTTACCCAACCCCAATCCCATCTCATCGACCAGAATTAAACTGCGGGTAAATCGGGGAACGCAGCGTCAATTTTATTTACGTAACTGTATTGTCAGCGATCGAGGAAGTTTGCAAAAGTATCTTATGTTGAGAATCAACTCACGCAATAGATCCATCGTCGGACCAGATTTGCCCCATAAGCTTGAAGGCAAAGTCACATCCGAGAGAATCGGCGTGCCTTAAGCGTCATAAAGGCAAGAGCTTCTCTCTGATTCCTAGGTGCTTCCTCGAAGTCAATGATGCTGGCATTTAAAACCGCTTTACCAAACCACAAAGGATTACATACTGCATGAGATGAGTCACGGTGGTGATCCGTGGGCTAATCGTGGTGAGCGATTCTTCTATGAACCCTAACGGTATCGTTTCAGAACCGAATATTCTGTTGAGTTTATCGTCCTGTTGCTGAATGTTCTCGACTTGAAACTCGTTGTTGCCATCGTCGTAATTTTTGAGTCCCAATCGGTTTTTCTCTTCTGCCGTTAGATTTAGGCTGTGCGGATCAGCATACGCTAATTTCCTTTGGTTGGGTGGACCATCCTGAAGAAACAATTCCAGCTTAGACAAAGTGTCCCCTATGCGCTCGACGTTCTTCCCTAGAACGTAAAGGTCAAGCAGGATTGGCAGCAATTTATCTTCCAGTGGTAGTCCGGATATGTAAGTATCGGTTTTATCGTATCGTGAGCATTGGCCAGAGTGAACCTTTTTGCAGCTTCTGTCTGAAGGCGGCCGATATATGCATTTTTGATAAATATGTTGAATCCTTGGCGTCCGAAGGGCTGGAGAAGCAACTTGCTGTTTTTCTTCAGCGGCGCAAAGCCTTTCCAGCTACTGACAAGCACCCGATCTACAGTTTCTCAGCCGACTATAAGGTTTCAATATCGCTAAAAGAATTAAGCTACCGAGCCAATACAAGTGTCGCGATCTTCAGGTATTTCGGTTTCAGCACTATCAGCATCTAACATGACAATGTCCCTCGGCTCCTGCTTCATAGCATTCGTCTTCAGCGCGGCCGGAGTGGTCTCAACCGTGGAAGTCTTCTTCTTATGGCCGGTAGGTAATCTTTCGAGTCTTACTGTATTTGAAGATATAGATCCTTGCGCATGGGCGGTCGCTGATTCCGATCTTGCATCACCAGTCAATAACACACAGGCTTTGCATCTCCTATTGCCTGGCGCGGTCGCGCCATCGTCATGGCCTCGAATTCGCTTGTAAGGACTTAGCCTCCGGTTTCTCCCCCCTTTTTCTTCCGATTTTTCTCTTGGAAGCCATCTGCTGCCACTCTTTTGGAACTTGAGGACGCAGGAGACGGGGCTGGTGAACGATAGCCATTTAGAAAACACCATCGCTGGATCCGTGGAGGGCGCTATAAGATATTAACTGTTGGAAGATGGTTAAAGAGGAATAGGAGAGTTTTACAAACAAGCATAGCCTGAGCACGCAAGTAACGAGGGTTTTCTGTTCCTTTTTACAAGGAGGCAAAAAAAAAAAGAAAGAAGGAAAGAAATTGGGAACGGCCAAATCAAGAATCGAAATCCCTTACAATCAGCTTCCGTTCTTGGGCCTCAAGGCACCTAAGGTTACGAGCTCGTGTCCTGCAAGCGTCTAACAAGAGTTACAAGAATGCTCGATAAGATTGGGGGACTTATGATTGGTCGGCTAGCCGAATCTTACCCTGCCCCGAGTAAATCTCTGCAGACGTGAAGTCCGATAGGGGAAAGTCGCCGACGGGTTGCTGCCGTCGAAAGGGTGTGGTCGTCTGAGTGCTTCTAGAAGTCCAAGCACTTAGAGTCCCCTCGTAAAGCCGCGGATGTCCAGTATCCTGAGAGCAATTTCTACATGCCACCCAAACAAATTCTTAAACCAGCATCCAACACGTTCGTCGAAAAACGATGGCAATGTCGGAATGCAGGAAGCCTTCGAGGTCGTCAAGGTTTTCTTGCAGCTGCACAACTATCTCGCCATTATATAGGTTCGTGGCCGGAGTCCTCCTATGGAATTTTATTGAGTGCTGAGAATCGCTCTTTCAATTCTAGGGCGTTATCGCATTTTACTAAAGGTATCGTACCACTCCATGACCTTCATCCCCATCTCACCCAAGACCCTCGCAAGTATTGATGTAATTCTATAGGTCACTTCAACCTGACTAGCGGCTCTAGATAAACTTCTAGACAGCAGGTAGATGCTACCTATTCACAATCTACCTCAAGGATTAGAAGAAGCGTGAGCCCTCATCCAGATTTTGAAACAAGCGTAGGCGATGGGCCAGCGCATTGCCTTACTTTCACCAATGGTAGCAACGAGAGCGCTTGAGCGCATGACCGCCAAGCCACGTAAAAAGCGCGCTAAGCGAATATTGAAGCTGTTACCCTGTCGAAGCGAACTCTACGAGAAGCGGAAATAAAGCAGGCCATCATGATCGACAACGTGGAACCGGAATCTTCCGTCCAACGAACCTTATCTCTGGAGCTAGGTGCTCTATGTGGGAGTCTTATAGAAGTTCGCTCCAATGAGGCCGCCTTGGTGCACCTCTCTATAGCTATTCATGAGCAAGTCATCGCCTCCTATATTCTAGTTTAGAGCATGGTTCCTTCGTTCTACCCAAATCTAAACACAGTGAGATAACGAACCATACTGCGCCTTTGTACCAGATATCTGCTCAAGGTCGATACGGTATTGGGTTCAGAGCGTCCGAACACCGAGAAAAAGTTCAGATACATGAAACGCTCGCCAAGCTATGCTTAAGGTATCTTTGTATGGACAGTATCAAGCCGAGCTTATCCACCGACCACCTAAAAACGCTGATCGTGGGTGGAGACTTTGCGTTTCTCGATTACGCCTTCGAAAACTGGATGTATCATGTTCTTGATTTGCAGGATCAGAACAATACTTTTCATCTGTCGAGAAAACTACGATCTTTAATCTCTTTGTTCTTTCAATGTCGCTTTGCCTCTTTCATTCAGAGTCAACCGTCGGGATTGAGAGATGACGAGATCTATTAAGTTTGTATGAATGCAACGAAGAAGCATCACACCGAACAAGACGGATATAACCATATGAAAGTCACAAGACCGATGGCTATCTCCCAGAAAGTTTGGTTGAGATACCGACAGAGCCGACATCGGTGTTCCTGTTGTCAGTGTATCGTATATATCGGCCAGAAGATCTGTGTGCGTTTGAGCTTGTGGCTCGACCCAACGTAGAGCTTAACAGATTTCCTGAACCGGAATGATGGAAGCGCCGCTGGCTAGAGAGATTAAGAAGGCGGCAGGGATATTGTTAACACCCTTTAGAAAACGCTGGGATGTCTTCCCTCAGCATATGGAGCGCGTCAGGTGTGGGCAGACGCCTCTTGGCGGACCCCTCTATCGGATTCATTATGACTTCAAAAATTCCAAGAAGGACCAAACCTTCGAGAAACATACCGCAATCTCATGGGAACGGGCAGTGAAGTACACAAGCGCGATAAGAATCAGAGACTGGCAGACGGTAGTAGTGACACTGTTGACCTTAAGACAGCCTTGGTAAAAGACGCTTTCGAAGGCAGCAGCAGATAGAGCGTGTTTTCAGGCGGTGGAAAAGGACCGCGTTCGCCGGGAGAGCCAGAGATCGAAATATCGTGGAGGGCCGGTGAAACAATCTACGCAGGTGAGTATCGATGATGTCGACTAGCAATACTCTGCGCTTCGTCATACTAGGGTCGCGGAATATTCCTACGGTATTTCGTAGGCTGCTGTCCCTTAATAAGTATCGTGTCTACTGTACATATCCATCGCGTGGCTACTATAAGTACACGAGGTCCATGCATGCATTTGCGATATAATTTGTATTCTTGGACGATAACCTACACTTGATAGAATTGGAAATCTTGTAGTTGTACGATCTAGGAACTTCAACTTGAAGCGAGAGTGAACTTATTGAATTGATGGACTTCAAAAAGGCAAAGAAAAAACTGTATATACATATCACGAGCGCAAGCAAAAACTCGCAGAGTATGGAATATTACTTGTAAAGAAAGCGTAATCATCGTCCTCAAACACAAATATATCCTTCTCTAGCGGTGATTACAGACTCCGGCTCCCAATAATAGCCTCCAGTTTCTTCTCACTAACTGCGCCGCTACCACCCTCGTGCTCACCACTAGCGCTACTAACGCTGTCACCCCTCAGCACAACAACCGGCTCCTCCGTTTTCACAGATTCTAGATCCCCCGCTCTCCCCAAAGCTTCATGCCTCTCCCTCTCCTCCTTCTCCCTCTTCATCGCATCATCGCTAGTACCCCTCCACAGCCTCCTACAATGGGGCGCGCAGATGATCATGATACAAGTACTCGGTTGTGCCACGAACAGCCACTGCGAACTCGCAAGGGTGATAACCCGCCCGCCGTCGTTGAAGATTTCAGCATAGAATGCGACCTGCAGGCCAGCTGCGATCACGTTGAACAGGCCGAGCGCGGACATAACGAGAGCGCCGGCTTTGGCGTGCCAGGAGAGGGTTATGAGATTGTGAAGAAGGAGGAAGGGAACGGCGTATACTACCGATGTTGTTAGCTTTTTAGTTTTATAAAAAGTAAGGGAAAAAAGAACAAAGAAGGCAGTGAGAGGGGGGGGGATCATAAATACCAAGGAGGTCGGTAACGAAATGGAAGGATAAAGAGGTCAGAACTACCGGCGCGGAGAAGTTGCAGCTCGCGTTGGCTGCGGCCCAGTTAAGGTCGAACGGGAAGCAATCCAATAACAGGCTCAATACCTACGTCACATCAGCAAAGAATACCCTATTTGTGTTCAAGGCATTATCAACGGAAACCTACGTGATAAGCCAGCCCAATACCGCAAAAGACCCAAACACCCAGCATAAACCACCACGTCTTGTGAAACAGGTGCCTAGGAACCAGATCCCCAAAAAACAACAGCAACGTGAACTTGCACGCGAACATGGATATCATCCACGTGTAAACCTGCACGTAGTTCGCTATGGGGCCCAATCTTTCCGGGCGAGCCCAGTAGGAATCCTCGAAGTATCCCACGTCGTTCATGATGGAGTTGCAAATGCAGGTTCCGAGGTTTAGTACCCACGCTGTTACGACGAAGGTTTCGCGCCAGGGGCGGTAGCGGAAGCGGAACTGCACATAGAGCCGCGCGATAACGAAGAAGGTGGAAATGCCAAAGAGGGACCATAGCCAGATCTAGAAGGAATTATGGTGTGAAGGTTAGTAATACGATACTTGTTTGATAGCGGTTGATTGGTATGGAGTGTTTTTTTACCATGTACTGTTTACCCGCCCAGTCGCCCATTATGTACTGCGCTTCTTGTGTAGAGTGAATGGAGCTGGTTTATGGGAGGTTGGTGTCAATATGTGATATCTAGAATAATAGTAGAGCTATTAACGGTCGATGAATCAAAGTATCCTTGTACAATGACAAGAGGAGTTTCTTCTTCGGTATCCAGCTCGGTCCCTGTCCTTTTATATCTCGCAGTTCCTAGTCGAACTCAAGGTAGAATGCTAGTACTCGGTATATTCCGGATCTGAATACATAGCAACGCTATAATCATATCGTTATCATGGCCTTCTGTCCCTGTCCCTGTCCTCGTCCCGCTGCATGTCGTTGGAACCATTTCTCCGGGTTTGCAAATTGTATTTAGGACGTAGACTCCAAATGAACCTGTCCATCCATAACGTATCACAAAAAAAAAATTTAAAAATTTTTAATAGCTTCTGGTAGGATAATCTGAATATAGTTCGCTAATTGCCCCGGTTTCAGAGGTCTCAGGTTTTTGTTTGCCACTAGGCCGTATATGTTCTGATTGACTCAGCGGCGCCGATTTGCAGCTGCAGACGGCTATCTGGCTTGCAGCTGAGACATATACCACTGCTAACGAAATTGTAGACGAGCCATATAAGAAAAATTACAATAAATTATTTTAAATATCATTACATAATAACACAACCTATGGATAAGTTTTGTTAGTATTTTTATATAAGTATAATAATAAAGCTAGCCTTTAGCTACCTTTTCATATAATTTTTTGTAAAATTCGACCAAAAATCAAGTATATGAGACTCGTTGAAAAGTTTATTTAGGATTTTTCAATAAAAATTCGTAAATCATGTATAGATAGCTCGGCTGCGTTATTTTGCAGGTGAGCTATACAAACGTTCTTTATCTAGCGCACTTGCATTACTTTTATTTAATGAGTAAATGGCTCGCCTGCGAATTAGTATATGATTCACCTGCACTTTGCAAACTTTTAAAACATTTTATTTGCAGCTGCAAATCCCGCAGCCGAGTCAATCAGAATATATACAGAGACCAGCGGGTGCCTTACATAGGACTCTCGAGTCAGAACGGTTCCGCGGGTTATTTGTTTCTGATTTACGCTTGGAACGGACAGAAACACCTTGGATTTCGTGATAAAAGTACGGGAAGGTTTAACCGTGTTCTGCGGAAGACTGGAGAGGAAAGCTTCTCGATTGAAGCCTAATGTCATGGATCGTGGAGAATTGTTCTTCGCAATATATTTGCCTGAACCACACCGTTGTTTCACGTGGACGAATTGCAATATCGCAATTCAGATAAATTGAATTAGTCCGTTACCACTTGCCAAAAGCCCGTCCCATCCTCTCTAAAGTCTGGGAGGTCTCGGTATATCCCGATTGTGTCGCTTCTTGCAAGCCTGTCTCATGTTAAACACTCATGCGGACATGGCAACATTCGTTTCCCGAATATCTCAACCAAAGTCTAGCAGACCGAAACCCAATTCTCTTCGTCTCCACTATCTCCACTACTTGAACCATGTTAATACAATCTTGAATTGGGCCCCACATAGATGTCAATCGAATGACAAGGGATGGCTAAGCTTTTGTTGTACTAGTATGGGTTTGAAAATTGAAGGGCTTCCAGCAGATCGAGGAACTCTCTCTCTTAAAAAGCTTCAATCTACTTCAGGAGAGTCTGGAAGCGAGAGACAGAGAATTGGATTATATTATCATACGATTGATAAAACCAGTGGAGCACACTATTGTTAATTAATCAGCCAAAATTCCTTAATCTCCACAAAACCTGATAACAATTAAATATAAAAGTTTTTCTCTTCTTCAAGTCGGCCTTTGATACTGATACCGTACTTAGCGCAAAACGATATTTGTGATATCATATCCCAATTTCAGATAGAGTAGTACGCCTATACTAATGGCCCTGTTCTAAACAGGTTTACAAATTGCCCGGCTTTCCCGCCGGCTCCAGGTGCTCGTTTGCGATGTCAGACCATTTTTGCCACCAAACCCGGTTTAAGCATTATGGTTCAGGCGAGGTCGTCGCGTGTGGTTCGGTTCTCGGGCCGTTAAACATGCCGAGCAGAGGATGAAACGCAAACTTACCGACGGTCTAGGCTTTATTGATGAGAGTCTGGAATTTAGGGAATGACAGGAAGTTTTGCTACTTAGTTGATGGAGAATCAACTCCAGACTTGAAGGAAGGCCTTTTTTCAGAGAGGAACCTTTGCTAGAAAGCGTGATGATATTGTGAATCAAAAAGCGCCACAACGAACGCCACTGTATTCATTCTTTAATTACTGTTAATTAGTACTACTACTACATTACTCTATAATGTTTAAACGACTATCTTCAGACAGGTGCAAAATAAGTGCCAGCATCACAAGTGAAATCGGCGAGAGAAAAGAAAGAAACTACAGGATAATAACAGTAGACCTTTTATCGCTAGAGCGGAAAGCAGAGCGAGCTTTCTGAATTTTTCGGCAGTTATCGTAATGTTGTTCGTGAGAAGTACAATGGGGAAATAAACAAAAAAAAAATCACAAATCTACAGCATCAACGACATAACAGCAACAGCAACAACGGCTCCGAACGCGGAAGCACCCTTAACTGCTCCTGCACCGCTCGGGATTCTCGTAGGCGGAGCAGGCTGGCCCGTCGTAGCCGTAGCCGTAGCATTATTACCCGCAACCGTACTCGTCGAAGTAGTCCCACAACCGCAGCAGCACTAGTGCTAGTCCCAGCAGGAGCGGGAGCCGTAGTACTAACCGCGCCGGTCACAACGCTAGCACCGCCCGCGGTAGCCTTCGTCGCCGACTCGCTCTTGAACTTCGCAGCGTCCTGCTCCGGATTATCGATCCCGAAGAACGCAGTATACTGATAACTCCCGTCCGCATCGACGACGAGCTGCAACCCGTATCCTCCGGGAACGTCGGTCCGGTAGAGTTAAGTGCCGTAGACGGGGTCCAGCGGAACAGTCCGTTATTGGGGATCTTTTCGGCGATGGGGTAGACGACGTGTAGTTGCGTGGGCGTGGGACCCTCGAGAGGAGGAGCGTTACTGTGCCGGGGGGGTTGGAGGTTACGTTCCAGGTTACGTCGTAGGTTTGGCCGGCGATTATGATCATGGGGTGGGAGAGGAAGGTGAAGGGGTTGCCGACGGGGACGGGGCCGACGGTTGGGTGTAGGCGGAGACGAAGGGGGATGCGAGGAGGAGGAAGTTTGAGAGGAGGGTGGTCATGGAGAACATGGTTGCTGAAGTTTTTCGTACTACTGGCTAGGCTGAGGATAGGTAAGCGTGAATATTCGTACGGTGGATTAAAACTAAGGAAACGCGATGGTCAAGTTGTTATCTGGTACTGCAGTAGACAGAAAAAGTGAGAGCAGATATGTTAAGAAAGAAGGACCGTGTTACAGAATTCGGAGACAGGAGGACGACACTTATATAGACAGATCTCCAGAGATATTAAAGTTCCCAGACCGTCTGGTTTCCTGCAGCGAAATAAAAGGCTCCTTGTATGTGAGTCCCCCGTCCAAAGGTTTCTAGGATTTCTCAACGCCACGACGCTAATAACCTTAAATTCCGCTATACATACATATATATACAAATATGCCATCAATATAGCGTCAAACAAAAGAAAACTCTGATTGATAAACGTGCCCAAACAGCCTAGAAACCACGCTACAGATATAAAGTTAAAGTTACGCACAGCCGCCTCGAAGACCATATCGTAGAGGAGAGGTACGAGCGTCAAGGCAGTATAATAGGTACGGTTACCTGTGCCTTCCGTCCGATATTCCCGTTTATCCAGCCCCCACGAGAGAACCGAGGCAGGTTTCTTCGTCTTATCGTGTAATCTTATCGTCATTCAAACGTGCGTCCTGTTCGTGGTGGCAGCCAAAGGGGGATCTGGTTGTCTAATGATTACTATAGCCTGAACGGAAGTAAGGCAGAATATTCCAGGTGAGAACAGCGATGTAAGTAGGTTACAAAAAAGAACAAAACTTTAATACTTCTATGATGCGGAGAAGGTTAGAATACACTCTACTCCAAAATTTAAGGCTAGCAAAAGGAAAGGCTTAGCAAGAGAGCGAGTCAAAATCTTGCCGTATGTGGCACATAGGCCAATCCACTAGGCACTCCAGGCTATACGTGGGAGTAAAGTATACATGATACAGATTGGAGATTCAAATTCCCGGCGTAATAGAAGTCGAAAAAAAATGCATCGTGAAGTATTTTTTCACCGTTCTCAAGTATTCAGAATATTATTTAGGTGGCCGACAGAGATAGATTTTATAAAGCAAGGCGGGGGGGCCAATTTTGGCGGCATTGCGAAGTGCATTGAGGAATAAACTTGAATTAATTAAGCAACTTCATGTGAACAACTTGGTGAGACTACAGAATAAAACGCATGTGTCTGCTTCCCACCAAAACCAACCACACAATGACCCGACTTCCTGGCTTTCTTCTGGCGCTCAGACTTCGATCTCGGCCTCTCGTCTGCCGACAACGGTGATATCTCGCCGCGCGGGCGGAGGGAACGTCGTCGATCCAAGTCCGAGAACGTTTTGCGAGGAGTTGCTAAAAAGGTAGATTCGATTCGATCCGGCGAGGTCATCGTGATCGTAGAACTTCTCCGTTTCCAGCCCCTAAAATATACAGCCTCTGCTTCCGTCCTTTGCCCGCTTCTGTCGGCGCATAAACAAGTGCATACAGTCGCTTGATATAATTGTTGGGACACTTTCCTAAAATAGCAGTTTTCCCATACAAAAGTACGATTTTATACTTTTTAATTAATTATAAAATAATAATGAACTGCTAGAATTGACTAAAATTAAAATATATTATAAATATTATATTAATCTAATATATATTTAAATTTATAAAAATTTATCGAAATCTTATATCGTGATAATTCTTAATACTTTACGTATTTTTAAAACACGTACTTCACGCACTTTTTATATGTAAAATACGCGAAATTATATGAAATTCATGCTATTTTTAAGTAACGTAAAATTTAAAAGATTATTACGTTATAAATTTTTAATAAAATTTTATAAAATTAGAATATGTATTAGATTAATATATTATTTATAATATATTTTAATTTTATAAAAATTTTATAAAATATTGATGTTGTAATATAAGTTTAAAGATAAGATATACTATTTATATATAAAAGGTTTAAAAAAATAATAAAATTTAATATATTATAAAATTTTATAAAATTTAATATGTTAATATTATTTATATAATATACCTAGATTTTTAATTTTACAAAATCCGCTAAAAATTGAGTGAGTTACGAGAATTTAAAAATATTATAGAACTTGAAGAAATTGCCGTTTTAGGAAAGTGTCCCAACAATTATGTCAAGCGACTGTACCACCGGGACATTAAAATATTCTCAATCTAATACAACGTCTGCCTTTTTAGCAACTCGAAGATAATCTCTGCTGGCACGTAGTACCTACTCCCCTAAGTATGTGTTTAAACGCCGTCTTACGGAACGTTAACGCTCAGCGAACTGAAAAGCCGGGGCTAAGGGTACCGAAAAAAAAAAAAAAAAAAAAAAAAAAAAAAAAACTAGAATATCTTCACTCAGATAAACATATCGCCGCCATAAGCTTTTTTTTTTTGGCTCCGCTGTTCTGGCTTCCTCCCATCCCGATACTTATTGCATGTTGGCGAACAACTGCCGGAGGGAATTAAATGGCAGAGTATACCGGCGTGGTGTTTTCAACGAGGCGCGGCGCAAAGTTGTCGGAGGGTGGGTGGCAAGCAGCAGTCAGCCTTCCCATGAGCTTTGCCGACCCCCGAATCGGGAGCTCTTACCTCCCGATCGCCCTCGCCTCCACCGCGCAGGCCGGAAACGGCAACCCCGAGACCGCAGAGGCCAGCCGCTCCTTAATGACGGGGGACGCCGAGCGATCGAACAGTCGTACGGTCTGGCCCCGAGACAAGCTCTGGCTGGTCCTCGCAACAGACGTCGACGCCGAGCCCGCCCTGCATGCGAGGCCCCATACGAACGGAATGGGGGCACAGTACCCCTCCCGCCCTGCAAGCCCCGTGGCCCAAGACCGCAGGTCTAACTCCAAAGAGTGACCTCGTCGCCGATTCGCCACTGGTCAGTGGCCGTCTCGAAAGTCGATAGACAATGAATAATTATATATTAAAATATATATATATATATATATATATTTTTAATTCCGTGGACTTGGAAACTAAGCGAGAGAGAAAGAGAAAAACAATAAAAAAAATGGAAGTATAATAAATATATTATATTGAAGCCTTTGGCCAGTTGGATACGGTGGGCAGGAGGCTTTACAATTTATTTATTAATTCCCAGGTAAGTGTATCTATCTGCCTTCTCTCTTGTCTCTTCTTTTTCCGCTCACACATCTTCCACTTGATATTATCAACTAACAAAAAACCGCTTTATCCTTCTCTCCCGAATTGAGCCCGCAAACTTTTTGTCAGCAGGAAGAAATCCGCTGTCCCCTTTTATACAGCTTATTACCTATTTATTATTACATTGGTAAGCAATCTCTCCCGGCCTTTTATCTGTTGTGTATTGTTGTAGTGCGATGCAGTCGCTATGAAAAGCAACTACCACTATTATAGATGAAAAATAGAATAAATCTCCTAAACTAAGACCTAGCTAGGTGGGAGAATGTCCCCTTTATATACACGACCGTCATTTTGGGTGTCCTCTTTATATATACGACCGTTATTTTAGGTGCGGGTACTCTGTATGACGATATACTACCCTACCTAGAGTATTGTCCCTTAATACTCTTAATACCGCTAGTATAGTATCTATTAGAGCCTATAAACCTGTTAAACTCTAAACTAGCTATAAAATCTACTAGATATAAAATAAGAAATAAAAGAAAATTAATACGGCGCGTACGCTTTATACTCTACTACTATGTAGCTAAAAATGTAGCTGCCTATCTATCTATAGCCTACCTACTATTTTTACCGCCGTCTTATATTAAGTCTACTGCTAATACTAGTAATATTTGGACTTATATCCATACGCTATCGTAGCTAGAATACTAGTAAAAACTAGAGAAATCGATAAAATAATAAAATAATTAAAACTACCTAATCTAGCGCTAGATACCGCCCTCTACCGACGTATAAGAAATCGGGACTATTCTCTTTAAGTTATATTACTAGGTATTTTACCGCCGTAAGTGCTAATCCGCGGTCGTATAGATTTTCGACGGTATTCTTTTTTTTTTTAATAGAGTTAGTATCTTACTACGTAATCTACTATAATTAAATATCGCTAGTTTATTAATATAAATACTTTTATTTATAATCTTATAGTCTATTTTTAACTAATACCTTCTAAAAACTATAGGGCGCGAGTATAACTATCGAGAGTATCTTATTTAACGAGTACCATACTTATATCGTAATACTACGTAATAATTAATAGGTATAGGTCTATTACTACTATATAAGATACTATAAGAACTAATTGGTATAATATTATTAGTTAAAATCTTACTACTTATATTACTACTTCTACGTAGAAATAAAGGCCTATTATAAACTAGCGCTACTAAGGGCCGCTATACGCTAGTAGCGCTTATAGTAAGAACTACAGTACTACTAGACGGCCTGTAGCTTTATAACGTCGTCGAATTCTGTCGCCAGGTGCTCGAAAGCTGCTGAAGGATGACGGTAGGCATGGTGGTGCTGGGTTCCTAGGCTCTGGCGCGCGTCCTGTGGGAGGCGCATTCCCGCCGACAAATTGGGCATTTCGGAATCCTCCCCGCGACGACTGCTGCTGCGTTGGTGGTGCCGTCGGCCTCCCTGGCTGAGGGCCTTGTTGCTGCTGCCGCACCAGCAGACTTAATGCTGCTAGATTATGTTGGTCTCCTCTAAGGCCTGTTCCTGTCGTACTACCTAAAGATTCGCGGACGGTACTATAGGCGGGCTACTGTGGCGATGGTAGGTCCTGCCGAGGACTGTCTACTTGGTGCTGTAGATAATACGGCGCGGGTGCCGGGTGTTATCGGTTTAACCTTCTGCCGCTCGGAAGGCTATATTAGTTTATAGGGCCTTCTCGTAGTTTAGTCGATTTTGTAATTTATCCCCGTAAATAATAGACTGCGTATTAGTGTCGTCTAAGTAAGATAGTAATTTCTCCCGTGCCTTCGCATAGTTAAACGTCTTTGGCGAGTCGTGCTTGATTTTCAAGTTCGCCGGCGTATAATGCGTGTACCTACCTCCTTCGGAGTCTAGGTGTATAAAGGGTATGCTGTGCTGAAAAGCAAGTAGATTGGTAGATCTCCGTCTTTTATGTATGTTTGCGCTGTGTTTTGATCTTCCTCGTGTGAATGCCGCCGTATAAAAAATTATAAAAATAAGTAAATAGGGTCTTTTATATTAATCTGTTTGTGTCTGCCTTTCTGTCTGTTGTTTTTTTCTTATTCTTATTATGTTCTGCTCTTCGGCGGGAGCTACTAGCTTTTATGTTCGTTTGCTTAGTATTTTCTCGGCCACTAGATGTCCGTTTGTATCTATGCTTTGTCTGTCGTAGTTGTATTATTGTAATAATTTTTGTAGCTGTTGCCGTCTCTTTGCCTTAACGCCTGTAACTTTATCTATAATAGTCGTAGTGTATTCCTGGTATCTTTTTTGGCCGCTGTCGAGATACGGACCTGTGCTATAATCTATAATAATTTGACGTATGAGCCGGCGTTTTTGATTTTGGCCGCGTAGCTGTTATATGCTGTATGCTATGTGAATACGGTAGGTGGTAGTAGTAATTGACGACCGCGCACTATAGGCGACCGGCCGCGTTATTTTTATAATGTTAGAGCTGTAGCTAGGTTGGAGAAGGTCCCTTTATATACACGACCGTCATTTTGGGTGGGGCACTCTGCACGACGACAGTATTAAGGTGGTGCTCTTCTTTCTTTCTTTCTTTTTTCGAGTCGAGTTCCGCTTGGCAAGTCTTCCCAGCTATAACGTCACAGCAGCTACATTTTCACTTCCTATACCATCCCGAAAAAAAAAAAAAAAAAAAAAAGAGAGAGAGAGCTTCCAAGCATTTGCAAGCTGCTTGACCCCTCTTTGCCCAGAATTGAAGTCAAGCATGAGAAGAAAAAAAAAAAAAAAAAAAAAAAATCAGAAGCCACGAGCTGTTGTCTTCTTTCCCTTCGCAGTTTCCTGCTCCGGTGCTCTCTTATCGCAATAGCATTGAATTGGTGGGAGATAAAGCAGCTTACTCGCTTGAAGAGAACACTGCTGTGTTACTTTTGATTCCTCTTCGATCTTTCCTTTTTTTTTTTTTTTTTTTTGGTAGAGAGCTTTCCCCTCTTTTTTCTTTTTGATTATTTTATTTTCCCCTCAACTCCCACCTTAAAAACCTCGAGCTACCTACCTAGCTCTCACCTCTCTTCTCCCAACTTCACCTCTCTTCCAACTAACTAACTACAACAAAAAAAACAAGCAACAATTTAAAACAATAAAAAAAATCCACTATTCTGACGATTTACTAACAAAGTCTACACACACACACACACATAACCCTTTCGCTACCGCTCCCCATCGAATTCATTCACCCTTTTCTATCCATCTCTCCTCACATCATCACCCCCCCCCTTCTTTTTTTTTGGGTTTCTCTCGACATTATTTTCACGAAAAAAAAAAAAAAAAAGGCAATGGCTCCGAGCCCATCCTCCTCAAACGCGTTCCTCATAACGCTCTTCGTCTTCTTCTGCTGCCAAGCAGCCCCCGTCGCGGCATTCGGTGCGGGAAACATCCAGTCAAGCTCGGCCGTCGAAAGGGCAGAACTTCAGGCATGGAGATATTGAGGATACGCTTTTGTAAGTGGCAACGAGTTCCCCCCCTCTTCTCCTCTGTTCAAACACAGTTCCCAGCTTCGTTAAGTTGCAAAAAAGAGAATTTATGGCTAACGTGGGGTTGTTTGCTGTAGGACGATCTTGGTCTCCGCTGCCGCCGGCGGTGAGAAGTTTTCGAAGCTGGATGTTAAGAGGGTGTACTTCGGAAACTGGTAAGCTATCCCTCCCCCCCCCCCTTCCTCCTCCTCCTCTTCCCATCAATCCTCCCCCAAATGCATCTCGCTAAACTCCCCCTCGCTCCCCCCTCACTTCTTCTCAGGCTCCGCGACTACTCCCAAGCCGTCGACGTCGGCACCCTCAAAAACGTCTCCTCCGACGCCATCCGCATCCTCCTCTGGCTCCTCGGCTTCCTCTCCTTCGGCTACGGCACCCGCGAGTTCGAAGTCACCAAGGACCGCCTCGGTTGCTACCGGCCCGAAGAGCACATCGACAACCCGAAGGACTACGCCGACAACGCCGACGCGCGCCAGTACGATTCCCGGCTCCGCGGTCCGGTGAATAACCAGAACTCGAGATAGACGGCGAAACGGGATTGAAGATTATATTGCGAAGAAAACATGGGTATTGATACCAGCGCGGGACTCGTGAGGGGGTTGCTGAGGAGGAGCATTGAGCTCGGTAGGAAGTTTGGGCGGGAGAAGAGGAGGAGGATTGGTGTGAAGCCTGAGGCTTTTGGGGACCGCTACGCATTGTCTTGAGGATTTTTCGGCGCATAGTAATTACACGGAGCTTTGCTTGAGGGAGATTGGTGAGGATGGTGTCTTTTCCTCACGTCCGGGGAGGGGACGGAGGTTGAGCTGGGCGTGCTGGAGGAAGGTGAAGTTCAAAAAAAAAAAAAAAAAACAAAAAAAAAAGTCCCCTTTTTTATTTATCTCCAATTTTCCACATGGGAATTTGATAATGTAATAGTATTCCATGCTAACCGAATTCTCCCTTACTTTTTGCCAGTTCCCCTCGTCACGCACCTTCGGCGGCACCGACTTCCTCCACTCCGTCTGCGGCGAAGTAACCGACAAGCAACGCAATCGGAGATCCAAGAGCTCGAAGGAACATTCGAATCCGCCTCTCCGCCGACGACTCGCAGACTTCCATCCTCCAGGTATCCTCTCGAAGCTCCCCTCCGGTATTTTTGGCGACGGCGATAAAGCCGAGCAAGCTTCGAAGCTCCAGCAGAACGCTCAGGACAACAAGAACAAAGCTGAGAGCATTTCACCCAGGGAGGCGGAAGAGTGGACGAGGATCTGGACCAGATTAGTAAGGAGCAGATACTCCCGGTCATGCAGTTCCACGACGACATCATGATGAGCGTTACCCAAAAGCTCGATCACGTCCCCATTCTACCGGAACTCATCGAGCAGTTACAAGACGCGCTCAACGTCTTTATTTTTTCGCTGATCGCTCCGTTCGTCTTGCCGTCATCAGGCAGGTCAAAGCGGAGTTGGAGACCGCAGTTCGGAGATCATCCAGTCCGCGAAGCAGCAGCAGCACCAAGTCTTCGAGACGATAATTGCTCCGACCCGTCTCACTCGATGTTGTCCAAAGATCACTTTACCAACATACCAACCCCGTCGCCGGACGCGTCGCGTGCGCCGTTCTCAAGTGGGCCGTCCCGCAGGTAATCGCCTGCTTCGACGACGAGAATAGGAACGCGGACGAAGTCGTCAATACGATCATCCGCTCCGTCTTCACCACCCCGCGCTCCGCGGCGACGATGAGGGGCGTAATAAGATGTTCGACGTCGTTAGGGAGTGGTGGATGAGAAGTCCGAGGGGAGAAGAGCGATATACGCGATCAGCTTTCCCGCGACGGAGTGAGGGAGGGAGGAACCATAAAGAGGGGGAGCACGATACCGGTCACGGGAACCGTAAGCCGTTGGGTATGCGTAAGATCGCGGCTGATGAAGGTCGAGGCGGCGGCCGTCCGACGGGTGTTGTCGGCGGCGTCGACGTCGGCAAGAAAGTAAGGAAGCGGCCGGTGGCGGATTAATCGGTGCGATCGCGGGCGGACTCGCGGGGCAGTTTACGAAGGCGTTCCAGCAGGTTTCCACGAAGGAAGGTGAAGGGAAGAGGAGAGCGGTAGCGGTGGATATAAGGAATCCAGCAGCTACGGTCGCCAGGGTCGCCAGGGTCACGGTGAAGGTTACGGCACTAAGCGTGACGACGATTCCTCTTCCCGCCGCGACATGATGATGACTCTTCTTCTAGGCAGCACGGTAGGCGTGATGATAACGAGAGCTCCGGATACGGAAGCCGCCGCGACCGTGACGATAATGAAAGCTCTGGATACGGCGGTCGTAGGGACGACGGTGAGAGTTCCGGGTACGGTTCACGCAGGCAGGAAGATTCCCACCGCAGGCGCGGCGACGACCGTGACGATAATCAGCGTTCCGAATATGGTGGTCGCCGCGATGACAACGAATCCTCCTCCTACGGCCGCGATGACAACGAATCCTCCTCCTACTCCCGCAGCAACAGGAAGAAGCCTCCTCCTACTCCTCCCACCGCCGCGACGACGATGGCGTGATTACATCCGCCGCGATACCGGAAACCGCTCCCGCCGCGACGACGAGGAAGGGCAGAGCGCGCAGGAATCCTACGGTCGCTCACAGGTTGAGTACGGTGCCGACGAAGGGCGCGTCAGGTCCGGAGAGCAGGAAGGCTTCGGGAATACGCGTGTTGGGCAGTATGCTGGCAATGATAATGAGCGTCGTGGTGGTTATGGAGGGGGAAGGAGAGGATGAGGATGAGACGAGGGTGTTCAGGAGAGGTACGGAGGATGCAGTTGGAGGGTGGAGCTGATGAGGGGATGTTAGGGCTGGAAGGTACGGCGGTGGTGAAGGGGAGTATGGAGGAGGGGAGGAGAGGGTTATGGGGGTAGGAGGGTTGGACAGTATACTTCGGAGGAAGGGAACGAGGGGGATGAAGGGGAGGGGTAATGGGAGGAGGAGGAGGATGAATACTGATTGAAGTATTCTCTTCTTCCACAGGATCGAATATTGGGAGAGAAATAAAAATCAAAATATTGAAAAAGCGAAGGATCGCGACGGTAAAAAAAAAATAATAAATAAAAAAAAATAATAAAATAAAACCCCCCAGAGGAAAATCAGGATCAAGACAAACGATACGAAAAGGGGCAAAAAAAAAAAAAGTAACAAATAAGTAAGAAAAGGAAGAATAAAAGGGTGAGAAAAAGGAAAATTATATGGGATTCTTATTAACAGCTTACTCCTTGGGTTTTACTCATGTCATTACTCGGTTTTTTTTTTATTTTATTTTTTTTTTTTTTTCACGTATTAAGGTTCGACTTGATTTGCTAGCAAGAAGAGAACGAGATGAGACAAAATGGGATTCTATGAACGGTTAATTGATCTAAAAAAATTGCTCTTCAAGAGGCATAGTTAAGAGGAAGGCGGTGAAAAAAAACACACTTTCTCTGTTCCGGTACAAGTAAGATGATGGCTTCGGTGCCATCCATAACGGTATGATACGGTGATACCAAGTATCTAATCAACCATAAAGGAGCAGACACGGAGGGAGTCCCATGTTAATTTGTCTAGCGAAAGAATGGAGACGAGAGGGGTTCACAGGCACGGTCGTGATGCTGAACAGTGCACCGAAGGCTGCAAAACTCCCATTATACTCAAGACGAAAGAAACAATCCTAATATTTAGCTTGACTAGCTAACTGGCTAAACAACTTGGGTCAAAAGTGGCTATTGTAGATACAAAAAAAAAAAAAAAAAACCTGAAAGTTGTTCCGGTAAATAGAAAACAATCATGTAAGGTATCTAACTTGACAACTGAAGAGAAAAAAAAAAAAAAAAAGCGTCATAATGTAATTTTTTTATTATTGCTATTCTAACAAATCGAGAGCATGATTAGAAAAAAAAATTTTTTTTCATGATTTGAAAAATAATTTATTAGTAGCCGCGACCGTAACTGCCGCTGCTGCTTCCGCCGTGCGGGGAGGAGGAGGGAGCAAGCTACGGACGGAGGAGGGGAACACCCTGGGTACCGGTGGGCTGCGGACCTTGAGGTCCCTGCGGCGGGACACCGGAACCTTCGGTCGGTTCCGGGCTCTGAGGACCAGCAGGAGTATCAGACCCTGAGGCCCCTGTGGCGGAACACCAGCGCCTTCAGTCTGTTCCGGCCCCTCGGGTCCCAGCGGCGGCAATCCGCTCCCCCAGTTGGCTCCGGACCCGTAGGCAGGTTATCGGACACGCTGGGCATGGGTTGTACGAGCTCACCGGCTGCGTTACAGTCGCGAACGTCGTCGGGATCGGGAACGGGCACGGCGGGAGTAGCCGCGGACCATTCGGCGGCGGGAACGGCGGGAGTCCGGTACCGTTTGACGACGGCATCGGGAAGTTCACCTCCGGTAGGCATCGGCGGGAGTTGGATGGGAGTGGAGGTATCCGATTCTCCGTCTCCGCCCGGAATTTCCGGGCCATTTTCGGTGGGTTCGGTCGGCATCGGCGGGGGGAGTTCGATACCGGATGGCTCGGAGCCTTCATCTGGGATAGAGGGCAGGGTTGGTTCCGGTCCGGCTGGCGCTGTGTTCGCGTCGGGGTCGCCTGGGACGGCGGTGGAGTCCCACGGGTTCGGGGAGCCGGTCGGTAGGGCTTGTTGATGCACTCGTCGCGCAACTGCATCGCCAGCCGCTGGAATTTACCCGCGCCGTCCTCGTCCGTCTCACCGTACGTGTGCGATACCTCGTGCACCATAACCGCCGCCGCGCTCTCGCCGTCGCAAGAAAGTTGCTTGTACTCGAACAGAACAGGGCAAAGGTTCACGTACCCCTCCCCGGCTGTTGAAAACTCGCGAACGCCGTCGCGCGGTTACCGATGCACATATCCCTCACTTCACACTTAAACACGGTCTCCGTCTCCCCGCCGCACGTTTTCGCAATGTTGGCGAATTGCTCTGATACGTGTTTACGTGTCGCGGTGTCGGATTTCCGAAGCGTTCGGTTAGCTTTTGCGTTACGGCGGTGTTGGATTCGTCGAGGACTAGCTTGGAGGCGTTGAGGAGAGGTCGGCGCATGATTTTAGGGCAGGCTTCATTTTTTCTTGCTGGGATGGGGAGCAGGAGGAGTCGATTTTGGGGTTTGCCGGAGGATGTGCCGGTTTGGGAGGGGCCGGATGGTAGCCGGTTGGAGATGGGCCCTGTGTCCTTGAGGACCGCCCTGGGATGGACCTTGTGGACCTTGACTAGGTCCCTGAGGTCCTTGAGGCCTTGTGGTCCCTGGTTAGGTCCCTGCGGTCCTTGGTTAGGTCCTTGAGGACCGCCCTGGGATGGACCTTGAGGACCCTGACTCGGTCCCTGTGGTCCCTGGCTTGGCCTTGAGTCCCTGAGGTCCACCTGGCTAGTTCCTTGTGGACCACCATTCGGTCCTTGGTACGGAGGAGGTTGAGTCGGTCCCTGGTTCCGTAAGGCGGCGAGCCTCCGCTGGAAGGAGTTGGCTCGGCCCTTGGTTCCGTCGGGTAGCCCTGCGGCATGGCCGACGAAAGGCTGGCGAGGGCTGCAGCGACAGCGATGGAAGATAGAGTCCTCATATTTTATTTTTTTGCTTTGATACTTTAATGAATGTATATGTATGTGGAAATCAAGACTCGAGATGTCGTAGAATAGAAGGAATTGAAACGAATGGGATGTATTAAAACGTGAAAACGTATAGAGAAACTACTTCAAGCCAGTTGAACTAAACGAATGGAAAAGGGTGGGAAATGAGGGGAAAGCTGGTCCTGCTAGTTGGGAATGGTGAATGAGTCTGATAGTCTGAAGATTCTGGTGCCTCAATGGCGCATCATCCTCACTCTTATATAACTCTTCGAACCTGAAGATTCAACAGTCTTCAGACGAATTGCCCAGCAAAAGATTCGTTACCAGCTCCACAGTCATTATGCCCTAGTCCTGCCGTTGTAATTCGCTGTTAGTTGAACTCTTGTTCGGGAAGATGCGTAAGCAACTTCCTCGTAACAAGATTGCCTACCGCCCTACGCCGCTGCTGCTTAATTTCCCTCAAAACATCAAACATCGTCAACGTCACACTGACAGCGGCTGAAGAGAAAGGCAACGCGGCTGAGCGTTTACTTGGTGGTAAATGTTACGATGGTATCGAAACGTGATTGTCGTTGTACCTGCAGAGGTCGCGGCCGGGAAGTCCGAGCTGGAGAATCGTGTGTGATGTGATACTGTACATAGGTATGGGGGGCCGTTTTTTTTTTTTTCGTTTAAGAATGTATTGCGAATTTGCTTGATGGATTATGGATGTTTCTTGCGCCGTCAAAGCTGAGTTCGAAGGCCGGGAGCCTGAGTGGCTTTGATGGTTTATCGATATCATTGCCTTGCCGATTGTATCATTCATGATGAAAATTTTTCCAGAACTTCGAGCGCTCGCGCTTCTATGGAATGAGTATTCCGTACCTGCCAACACCGCCATAACGGTATTTGCCATGTTACGTCGGATACGAGATTGGTCGAAAGGGTTTTTCGAGACACTGACAGCAAAAAATTGCGACAAGGAGACAACTGCCTGATCGAACATCGCGCAACGTTGAAAGGCTAGATATTGCCAAGAAAGCTAAGATATTGCTGTTTCAACTGGTTCCATGGATCCCTCAATTGGCAGTGCTTACTAGTCGAATAGTAACCTTATGCTCAGCTCTTCCATCCCAAGATCTAGATGTCGGAGGTTCATCCCACATTCATGAGGCAATTTCTCGAAACACAGTGCAACAGGGTTCTGGAAGGGAAACTAAGTTTTTTGTTGTTAAAACGGCCGCTTCGGCCAGCTCGGGTTCTTTGAAACCGGAAGAAAAACCGTTGCAGCTTCTAGTTACGGCAGGATTTGCGGTCCGTCGCTTCTGGAATTACGGTCGGGTGAACCGTTGGTGTGAGTCCTTAATTCAATCTCGGTCGCTTCTGTTTCTCTATATTCAAGCCGAGTTCATCTTCTCAAGTTATGATGCAGCGTAATGCTGCAGTTACTTCTCTACGGATACGAAGTGAGATTGAGAGTTTCTGGATCCCATCAGACATCAAGAAACCTTTGGCCAGCGACTGTACTGAAAGAAAGTTGTCCAATGAAAAGACTTCGTGGTTATTTGACAAATTATGATTGAATCCTTCAAGATGATGCTATTAGAAAGTGCACACGTCTATAGAAACTAGGGCTTAATAATGGAAGTTACCCGGTTTTCTTCCGCTTGCGTTTCATTTCAATCCCTTCTACAAAGCATGAAAAGACACTGTAAGTGAGGTAGCAGGCCGACATGGCGATCATCAAGATCTGGTCTGCATCCGATATCTTCCTCGTGCTCGTGGGTATGAAAGGCTCCATCCACATCTCATACATCAAGAAACAAACGCCAGGCAACATAAACTCGCAGCAACCCATCAAGACCGTCGCCCAGAGCGAAACTGCCAGACATTTCGTGGCCAGCTTCATTACTAGCTCCGCGAGCTTTCCAAGCCATTTCATCACACCGCTTTTTCACACTGTTGGCCTTCACCGTCCTCTGAGCTGGCATCACAAGCAAAGAGAAAGTTGAGGAGGGATACGAGGCCCATAAACGCCACGGAGGTGCTTAACATTATCAGCAACGCCCTCCCTCTGATCTTGAGTTCCTCGTCCGTCGGTATCGTGCTGCAAACAAGATGGCTATGTAACTCATCCCTCGGGGACGATCTACGCAGCCAGGCCGTGGGCAAGACGGACGCGTCGTTACAAACGGTACACCGGACGATGAAACTAGGAACCCCACGCCGGCGATCGTAGCTAGCTTACGGTCGTTTCTGCGTCCTTTTTTCCGTTCCCGTTAAGGATTCTTTAACGCCTCTGATGATGGAACCGCGTGCGCTAGCCGCTGATGACGTGCAGAGCGAACCAGCAGATGGGTAGGATACACGCGCGGTGTAACACACTAATCCCGGGGCGGTGAGGCTGGCGCGGTTTGCTCCGTGGGGAATATAGAGCTCCTGCGCTGTTTTCTAAGTTGTAGGAGAACATCTGCGGATGCGATGATAGTGTACGATAAAGACGCTAGGACGGTTGGGTCTAGGAATATGATTTCGCGGAGGAGGCGGTATGAGGAGCTGGATCGTGGTTTTGGTAGGGTTTGTTTTCTTGCGAAGGCGGCGGCGATGGAGTCGGTACCATAGATAGCGTGAGCAGAAGCCAGCCGATGAAGATCCCAGGCGCGTATAAAGGGGAGACGTCGTTGAGATCAGAATAATAGACCATTTCGGCTCAAGCATCAGTGAGGTTCTAATTTTTGTCATCCGGGGGAACTGGTGTGAGACCTGGATTTGTATCGTTACATCGCAAAGAAGTCGCGAGAGCAAGGATACATACGTGTCATGAACGGTGAATTACGCGTCGAGGTATTCGTGGTGGGGAGGTTGATTTTCCCAAGCCCCATTCAAGATTGCAAGTGCTTCGCCCCTGCCACGAACGGTAACGAGATATTACCGAAGAATGACAACATCGTCTCTCGAGATGGATAATGTTCGCGGGACGGAGCAGTCTCCCTTTACAGCCTCTCGTTCGATAGCGTGTAAGGAAAAGGAGTGAATTAATACTAACAGAAACGCGGACAAGCGGTCGACTGAATGGTTAACCGAAGGCTGGGTTCTGCGGCCTTTACGATGTTATTTGGCCTAAGGCTTGTTTATTTGCGAGGCTGAGAAACACATTTCGTGCAAAGCATCTCAGGACTCCCATCGTGCTCATATATTGCGAAACCGGCTCTGGAACTCGACGACCCTATCTACGATATTGCTTCTTCCGGGGACATCATTTCGGAATTCCGGATGTGGCCGTCATCGGTCTAACATACAGCGGTATCCTGTGCGGCGTGTGCGATGGTCCGATCTCGTCCCTTGCGCTACTAGCGCGATCGCGATCATCGTCCCGCGTCGCTCTCCGATCACCCAGAGGGCCAGTGGAGTCTTTACGGCCTACTTTTCTGGGTGTCTTCGCTGCGGGTGATGAAAGCGACCGACTGCGCTCCACCGCGTCTGTTGTTGTAGTGCCAGCGCAGCGGCAGGCGTGGGCGGGCTGCTATTCCTCGATCGCCGACGCGGCGAAAACGTACCCCACTCCTCCACTCTCTCCGTCGCAGGTACCTGCCCTATCCGCGCCCCGCTACTCCACCTGAAACAACGTCTCATTCACCATCACGATCGTCTGGCCATTTCTACCGGTGTTGTTCGCTGTGGCGGCGGCTTCTAGATCGATGATCTCGTAGACTTCGTCCTGTCGTCGAGTCGCGCCAGTGAACCGTGGAAGATATACAGAGGTGGGCAGCAGACGATGATTATGCCGTGGCTTGTTCGGCGGCGGTCCACGCGCTGAGGGTTACGAGGTTGAAGGTAGTACCGACCGCTGCTGCGCGACCGATTGTGATGGAGATGCAGATGATTCCCATGAGGAACATGAACGCGACCGAGAGCATCCGGCGGAAGGGGAAGGCGGAGAGGTGGCGGAGTAATGGTAGGGTATTGCGAGAACTATATTGTTTGTGAAGTGTGTTAATCAAAGTGCATCTGTGGTATTGAATGGTGAGTTCGAGAGGGCAGTACTTAGTAGATTGTGAACAGATGAAGCGCCAGGGAACGAAATAGGATGAGGGTAGAGGAAATGGTTGGCAGTTTTGCTTTAAGTCCAAGACCTGCAGGATTGTATGAAATGGATAATCAGCCCAAGCATCCTTCTCATAAGACAACAAACACCATCGTATAATGAAGGCGAGATGAACATACCAAATTCGACTAATAGGCAAGCATGAGAAGCATTCAAGCCGGCCACCACTATCCAGCTAGCTACCGCAACTCCAACTGTGATGTCCAGCGCGACCTTCATACTTCGCAGTAGCTCTTCGAAACCCGGCGCCTTCGCTATCCGATAGTACAGGAACAGGAAAGCCGCTTTCGTGCACCACAGACCAGTGTAGAACAATATACCACCAGCATAGAATAGCTTGTACGTTGTCCGGAATTCGGCATCACAGGTGATGTTTCTCTTCCACTCGGTGTATTCCCTGCGTAGTCAAGCGAGTGCCGCCTGAGTTTCCCGGAGGGCCTACGTTGTATACAAATGTGTCCGCTAGAGCAGCATACAGGAGCAGAGCCATGATATGATCACAAACGCGTCGGAGATGGAGAAGATACAGCGGACAAAGACGCGGGCGTAAAGGCGAAGGAGAACGAAGATGAGAGAGACGGAGGCGCAGACCCATCCAAACGCCTGCGCAAGAAACAGAAGTGATCAGTATCAGGAACCAATTTATAAGATTAGTATATTGGAGGTGGATGAAGGCCTACGATGCCACCTCGCGGAGTAAGACTCATGGAATCGGCCAGCAGATGCTAGAAGAACACTGCAGTGACCCTCGTCTTTCAAGGTTAGCGACGGTATCGACGACTTCAGACCAACGGGTCTTATTTGTCCAAAATGTATGAAATCTCCCGTTTCCTCCTAGCCCGCCTCCTAATAAGTTTCAAACTCTCCGTACCGCCAAAGACAAGTTCTATAAAAGAGAAACTGACAAGGTTTCTTTTTATATGAATCCGCAGTTTGTTACGTACACGTAGGTAGGCGAGATGCGAAAAGGGCTCAATGCCCCAAGGAAGAAATACTGCTACCGCATTGCAGTCATTTGTGTTATATATATCTCTTTAGTATTTCGGAATCAGGAGACAACTGGGCTGTACCTTAAAAACCAAATATGCAACCAACACCAAGAAGGCGCAAAAGCTGGTGATTGCGAGACTAGCGACTTTGTCAACTTTAAGCGGGAACTATCCTTCATAACCATACATTCACCGTTCGATTCGTCCATCCTAATCGCATTTTCACAAATTTGTAAATCAAGTAGCTAGTAGGACTTACAGATGCCCACCGGCATGCCGTCCAGGAAGGCGGATTTGGCATAAAGTTCATTCAGGCCAGGACCATAGATCCTTCGGCGTCTCCAACCAGTGACACTTGACAATTGGACAGCTACACCCAATGTCCCTTGATCCATGTTTGAATTGTGTACTAAGAGGGGAAAGAGGGGTGCCCCGCATTTTACTTCGTCAAACGCTAACCTTCTCCTGAACCTATAGCCCGTGTCTGTTATTGCTCTTATAGCTGCCCCGTTATGCACATTGCCGTGTAGGAGTGGTTGTTTCTCGCGTTTTTCACTCGAATGAGAAAGCAACAAACAAAATTGAGGCATTCTCCACACAGGGGCTATCCATGTTATAGTGCGCGGCGTGGGCCGAGCTCGGCAAAGCAAAAACGAGGTGCATGAAGCCACCAAGCAGTGACTTTTTGCTTTAAGAGCATGCTCATGCTCGTGACTGTAATTATTCATTTCGATCGCTTTTCTCAATCAGTAGATTTAAGATCACCTCCGGCGTGAGTTAGTCATGTCATGTCGCGACGGAAGGACGGCTCCGATACGACCCCTCGCCGCGTCGAGAAGGTCAAGGTTTCCAAGTTACCCAGCCTTAAGCCTCAGCGGATATTTTGCAAATGCTGTCCGGCACAGCTCATTGGCCGGTTGGGCAAGAGCGGCTAGATGAGCGTATTTTGTCCTTGTAATAATTCTCGGCTCATGTTTGTTTAGAAAAGGGAAGGTGCCTGAACTTCACAAGCGCGTACTATACAGCGCGATGGAGCGTCGGTGATGACCGTTTGGAACATTGAATACTTGGGAACATGATAGGTCCCCGGTATTGCCGTGGAACATACCAAATGGGTCGGATCCGGAATGAGTATCCTAGGTTGAAAAGATACCTTTCTCAGCGGTCCACCAGCTTGGTTCCACACAGACCTCGTATTCACGCTGCCGAGGGCCGAAGACAGTTAAGGCCAAATCACCTGCATAGAACAAGAGGGACAATTAAGTTCTATTTGCGGTTCATGAAGCTAACGGATTCACAAGGTTTGAAAGACGTCTTGGTATTATTGTCACGATATTGTTACTTAAAATGAAGATAATTAATTACAATGACGCCGACCCGATGATGCGAAAAGAGATAAAAGAACGAGAGTAATCTATGTCTACCATAAATCATCACTTTTTCGTTAAGATAGGAAGCATGAGAGTGAACAAAATGAAAGAATATGCCGGTAGCTTAGATTCGTAATGCGTTAGTGGGTCTTTGCTATTTGAACAGTCTCAACGATCGTGGTAACATCCTCCGTGGAAGTTTCTGCAGGACTGCCCTCGGTCTTTGGAGCTTCATCAACGGGGCTCCGGACCACAACATTATTCTCCATTACGCTATTGCCATCCTTGATATAAACATCCTTGCCTGTAAAACCACCAGAAACCTGGGAAGATAATGGTCGCACCGACGATAAGACAGCTCCAGTTCATGTTCTCGATGTTATCCTTGCGACGACGGGGATGTACATCGGGAAGCTGTACATTACGATGACAGGGCACTCCAAAAAACGAGATCAAATTGATTGGAAGGCCCCAGTGGCCGAGATCAAAGTGAGGACGAGCTGGCAAGACTTTGCGACGCGGATAAGGACCATGAGGACCGGAGTAACGTATCCGATCTGCAGCGTAACGCCGCCACCACTGATGATGGCTGCATTGCGTACGGCGAACCAAGGACGATAAGTCCAATGACCATTCTACGACGAGGATGCAAACTATAGCGCGGAGCGGGATGTCGCGCGTGATCCTGGCGAGGTACTCGGAGAAAGGGAATGCTTTGTCCCTAGCATAGACCATACGAGCCTAGAGCCGGCAAGATTCGTCCCGACGATGATGAAGAAATTCAGTCCCATCATGACTAGAGCGCAGAAAACGCCGCCGCCGTAAGTTGAGCCGAGGATGTCCATGAACCAGTTCATGTAAGGCTGGGTAGCCTGCATGTAGGTCTCGTAGTCGCCGGCGCAGTACATCCATCAGGATCGCGGTGAGCCATGAGGTCACGGAGGCGAAGATCATAGACCACAGCATGACGCGAGGAGCATCCTTGGAAGCGTTCTTCATTTCTTCGACGAGTGCATCATGCCGTCGGTGCCGTAGAGGCCGTAGATGGGGCTGTAGAAGGACAGGATGAAGACCCAGGCGGCGTTTGTGTATCCAGAGTTGTTGATCCAGAGCTTGAAGACGAAGGAGGAGTTGTGCTTGGCGCAAGGACGAGGAAAGAAACGGCCCATACGACGCCACCGGCAATGGTCCAGAAGGCGCCGAAGACGTTAAGAGCAGGTAGCCAGCGGGGCGCGAAGTTCATCGTGATCGGGCCGATAAGGAAGACGGAGTAGATGATCCAGGTGAACCATTGCTAGAACACATACGTTAGTATTCGCGAATTCGAAGCAAGATTGAGGAGAATTCGATGATTCATACCGGCCAATTATATTTAGGATGAGTGATTTCAACAAACTTTGAATTATCTGAGCCGAGTTGAGTGCTATCAACGAAATACGAATTAGAATCCGCTTTTTTCCGGGAACTAGTGAATACGAGGTAAAACGCCACCAAGGGGAAACTTACCACATGAGGAACCCGTCGAAATTTCTCCAACTAGAACAGCCCAGCCAACCAGGTAAGAGAGCGCAGCTCTCGTCTTCGTAGACGCGAGCATTTGCGTTGTAGTATTGCTGGCCTCCCGCAGTTGGCCAGATCGAACAGTATTCGGCGAGGGACATCATGAGCAGGGTCTGACCGACGGCGACAATGAGCGTGCCCCAGACTAACGCCAAGGGTCCGCCCAGGTCGAAGATCGAGGAATAGAGACAACAAGGCAGGACCAGCTACACATCATCATGACATTGTAGGCGCATACTGAAGAGGCAAAAGCAGGGATTTTTGTTAGTTGTCTAGACTCCCAAAGACAAGGACGAATGGAATGACACTTACGGGTCCAAAACCCATATACTCGTTTGAGCTCTGGCTTCTTGCCATTTTCGCAAGAAGCTCGTCATCGTCAGAGACGCTGGCTAGATCGCCATCCTTGTCCCTGACTGTCGTATCGATTTCTTGAATCGTCATTCTGTGTTACCTGAGAATGTAACAGACGAGAGAACAGGAGGGGTAGTAGGAGGAGTAGCAGAACTAAGGGAATGGAATTTGACAATCGTCTAAGTGTTGAGTACGCTACTAATATAATGCTAGAAAAGATCGGAGGGGAGATCCAGCAGAATATATAATAATTCTTGCCCTTGCACTTTCCATGGCATTGTCGTAGTGTGATGCAGTCGCTATGAAAAGCAACTACCACTATGATAGATGAAAAATGGAATGAATCTAGTCTGCTAAACTAAGAACTAGCTAGGTGGAGAAGGTCCCCTTTATATACACGACCGTCATTTTAGGTGTGGGCACTCTGCACGACGACAGCATGATTGGCTCGGGATGTTCTAACTGGCTTCTAGGCTCTGCATATTAATCTTTTTCAGCATGTGGACGCCACCAAAGTTTATAATGTCGTTGAGGTTTACGCACAACTCCGTCCGAACACTTTCCCTACTCCGTCTATCCTCAAGGTCTATGAGATCTAAGAAACCATGAAGAATCGGGCAAAGATTTCCACTAAATGTAAGTCTGCAGCGATAGGGAAAACAAAACCAGGCAAAGCCTGAACGATTGCGGGGATCTCTAAAAGTCCCGGTACCAGCATCCGACTACCTCGAACTCAGTTGATCATATTCGGCGAGAGGGACTTGCACATCTCCCGTTATCGTCAGAAAATGGTTAGTCTGGACGTCTTTCAGCGGGTATCGACTGATCATGTTCATACGAAGGATACGAGATAACCCACATTAAGCCTTTCAAGCCATCGCGGCCGTGAGCCGCGGGCCGTGGACCGACGAACGCTTGAGATGTTTAGGAAGTTCGAACGAAATAGAGGCGTACGCCAACGATAGATCTAAAAGAAAGCCATGCATGCTTCCAGTACAAAAAAGGGGTAGTAAACACGTCTTGTGGGCCATGCATACGCCGATGTTGCCGACTATGATCTCGTATTTCACGGTGGTTTGTTGCTCAGAAACTACCTCTAGGTATTATTGTTTCTATTCGGACATCTGGAAGCTCCGAAAGAAACAAGATCGAATATTCCTAAGGCTGAAAAGAACTTTTCCGTAAAGATGAACTCGGTTAGGGTTTTGGGCATTTCAGAGTCAACAATGTCGCTATTTTGAGATTTCCCCGGGGCGCCGATAATCGAGAAGACCAATCGGGTCGCGGTAGTGGCGTCTACTCCGTTTGCGGACTAGAATCGCAAGCCATCTCGCCTGTTTTAACTTATAGCTTACGCCCTACGGAGGTGATAAGGTATTGGATGGCAGGACATTCCGCTTTTTTCCCATCTGCAAATGCTCTAAATCTGATATCATGCAAGGCACGCTATAGCAGGCAGGCGAGCGTCGCATTCGGAGAAATCCTTTGGTTTCTGTTCAGGATCTAGGAAAGGCTGTCAGTTCCTTTCGCTCTCGTTGCTAGGAGACTGTTACACGCGATATATCTCCCAGGCTTGTTCAACTCCGTGAACAGTACCTTCTAGCTACTGGAGCCACTCATCGCGCCATTAGAAGCTGCAAGTTAGTATATTATCATTGTAAGCCCAAGATGGTAAGCCTAGAAGATTTATAATACCTTTATAGCCTTGTCTCATTCATTGCACTGATGGAAGAGACTGGGCTTTACGTATATTCAAGTGTTGATTGCGGTTATCGTAATGTGTGTTTGATATGAGATATTTCGGGAGAACGTGCTTCGGTAGATGTGATTCCTATCAAACCTCCCAAATATGCACTCAAGACTGCTCAAACTTAGAATGCCATATCTTCTTTCAGAGTTTTATGATCATGAGCAGATCTTCCGTCACCTTGGTGTCTTACATACAGCTTTTGATTGACCTCTTAACTTTTGAAGACAGTTCGGTTATGTAGCTATCTAAACCCTTGCTTTGCACATATTAATTGTAAAATTGCTCCTCAGTCGGCCGCACCGACGAAGTGTCCTAAGAGTAGGCAAGCCTGACAGCTCCCTCGGTACAGCGTTCCTCACGGCGACTCCGTCATGGTTCAAGTCACAACGGTTCACCAACCTTTTCAAGAACACAACCGAGATGACCATGCCATGGGGGCGGCCTACGGGTTTGAGAAACAGGCGCCAAGTCGCTCGAACTGGGGGTGGCGCCGTGGTCGCTACCTCACCCGGATGAAAGACGGCAAAGGAGGCTGAATAGATTGAGACGAAACCGGGTTCAAAAGTTCAGGATGCAACGGTTTGGGTTCACGCAAACACTTACAGGCAAGACCACATGAGCATGAACTGAACACGAAATTGGAACGTACCGGGATCCTGGCGGAGGCGGAAGAGAGCGCTTACTACCCGGCAGTGTTGCGAGCGCTTAGCGGGCTCCTCTCCCTCTCTCTCTCTCTTCGGGGCTGGAGTTTATAGATTAGGGAGTGTCATAGCCTCTCAGTGTCACAACTTCGAGGAAGCGTTTAGTTTAGGCGTGCCTCTACCTACGTGGGTACATAGCCTCATGGATGAGAGTTTGAAGCATCATTCTGAAAAGTTGTCGAAGTTGCTGTAATATTATCCTATATTGGCAATCACATATTCTATAGTTCTAGAATCGCAAGTAAACATGCGAATAATCTTATTAGGTGGCACTAAAGAAAAAAGGGGAATGAATAATGGCTAGATCTCAATATCACCTTCGCTTTCCACAGCCTATGTTTGTGGGCTGAGGTCATTCCCAGGAGAACCCATGATCCGATCATCCCATTCGCTGTTCCTTCAACCGCCTGGTTACGAAAGTTGGTGCCCGTTTCATAACGTAGTAGCGACGGGAAATTCTCGCAAGGGCGTCAACCACAGCAAACGAACTATCGTAAGCGAAAAAAGGGGCACAATTAAAAAACCACTCAGCAGGCGTATCGTGGTCAAGACATGGATTGCTTGCGACCGTCTAATTGAATCAGGGATATAGTAAGAGTAAGCTTAAATAAAAAATTCTCCTTTTTTACTCCTTGTTTTCACGGATAACAGAAGATCGAAACGATAGCACTTATGTTATATATGCGTTATTTGACTGGATGGATAAGAATGGCAGAAGGATCGTGCGCGATCGAGTGTAAGCCACAATCTCTTGATCCTTCGGCGCAGAATCTTCTGGAGTTTATAGATTACCACGCCTATAGCTTGAGCAATGGGCGCACAAGTAGAATAAGTCGATACGGTACAGCGATTTCACATCCCAGTTCACAGTTAATTGGTTAATATAATCGTTTGTTCATCCGTAAAACCATAGACAGAGTATCCCGAAGGTCTCGTCATTTTTATTTTATGAAGCCAGATTGAACTCCGTTTCCCTAGTTCCTAAGAAAGAAGAAAGAAAGAAGTATCTAAGAAAAAGGTGGGTGTAAAAATACAGTACAAGAAGTGAAGTTGGAAAGAATCAAACGCAGCTTGAAACAGAAAAGAAGAAAAAAGCAGAAACATTCTTTCCTTGGAAAGGATACATGTTCCATGTAGAAATCAGCCATGTAAAATTGCCCAAAAGTATTCGTAATTTTGAGCCAATGGCATCGGTGTTCAAAGAAGTGAAGTCGTTAGAAAAGGAAGGACAAGCATCGAAATGCATTTCCTTAAGAAGTTGAAGAAAAGGATTGAAAGAACGTGAACGTAAACAGAAGAGAAAACGAAACATCAAGTTTGGTTTACGAAGTGAAGATTTTTTTGAGCGCACAGAAGGATGGTGTTTTTTTTTATTTCTTCTCAGTTGGCGTGAAAATGAAGTCCACGTTTACCACGAGTAGTAGTAAGTGTAAGTGGTCTTCTTGCCGTTCGAGGTAGTCTGAGTCTGGGTGTTCTGGCCGGACTGTCCCCTATGATGGCTGTGCCACCTGTGAGTGTGCGCGGTGTTGGCGTTGGCCTGGCCCTCGTGGCAAGGCTCCTGAGTGTTGCCGTTGTTGCCAGAGCCCTGGTTGCCGTTGTTCTGACCAGACTGACCAGACTGACCGCAGAGCCACGGTTACCTGAGCTGCCAGAGTTACCAGAGCCGGAGCCACCGTTGTTGTTTCCAGACTGGGAGCCGGAGCCAGATGGACCTTGGATCGGGGTGAAGCCGCTTCCGAAATCGTTTCCGTTGGAGCCGGACTGGTTACCAGAGCCTTGGTTGCCGGACTGGTTGCCGCTGGAACCGCCGTGGTTGTGGCCGGAGTTGCCGCTGTTTCCAGAGTCTCCGGAGCTTCCAGAGCTGCCAGAGTTACCAGAAGTATTGCCAGTACCGGATCCGCCAGTGTTCAGGTTGCTAGAACCAGAGTTGCTGCTCGGAGGAGCGGGCCTCTTGTTCTCGCGCGGGAAGACGTTGTCCCTGAAGTACTTGTTGTTGTCGCCGACGACGTTACCGGGGGATCGTACTGGCAGACGAGGAGAGCTCGCCATTGCAGTTCGTCCATCCGCAGCCGACCTGAGTCGTACCCTTCCAAACGCACTGGGTGAAGTGACCGGTGGCCTCAGAGAAGCCCGTTGGCAGGGAGAAGTCGTAGTCCTTGTCCTCGTCGACCCACTGGCCGGTGACCATGTTGGAGAGGTTGGCGTTGGTGTTCGCAGCGAGGTTCTCGCCTACTCCTGGGTGTGAGAGTGGACGAGCGGGTTGATGAGGCAGCGGTTGGCGTAAGCTTGGGCCTGGGAAGCAATGGAATCGGACCAAGTGAGGGGGTCTACGCCGCAGGAGGCGCGGGCGGCGTTGTGGGCGTCGAGGACCATGGCGACGGCGCCGGCGTCGGTGTTGGGAGGCACGGTGTCGGCGTCAACATTGTCGGGCCGCCGAAGTGCTGTCTGCCGCTACGAGGATCGCGGGCCTTGATAGGACCTGCCGCAACGGAGGCGACGAGCAGAGCTAAAGATAAGATCGCAGAACGCATCTTGGAGACTTGTGCTTATGTGAAAAGAAATCTAAGGGAAAGTTGTCTTTTGTGCTAGGTCACAACTTGAAGTCGTTATCAGAGTGTTATAGCTTTCAATTTTTCGTTATTGTCCTTGTTCTTCGAACCTCTAGGGCTATTTGTTGTCTTAGTTTTTAAATTTTTGTTCTTTTGAATTTTGTTGTGTCAAAAAAAAGGAATGGATAAGGAACCAGTCCTGGATCAAGTGGATGAAGTAAAAAAAAAGTTTTGTAATTTTTTTTAAAGGAATGACTGCCTGACAAGCAAGACCGATGGGTGAAGAAGGAAGTGAAAGAGAAAGTCACGATAGATGGGGGTCTGGCGGTTCTTTAAGTATTTCCTAGCTCAAGCTTTCATATAATGGCGAGAGATATATCAACAGCCTATAGAATGATATAATGATATTAGGCGCCCTATAGGCCCTGGTAATAGGTGGTACTCTGCTGCGGTCGGTACGTACAATGTATACAAGTGGTGTGGTAGAATGGAATAGTATAGAAGGATGTGATACATCCGGCACGTCGATTACAAGCACCATTAGACGAATTGGCTGCCACTAGCCTGCTAATGATCTGCCTCCGTACTTTCACGCCGAGACTTCCGAGTTACCCAGTAAGGAGCCGTTTTAGGCCCCCTTCGGATAGTGAATAGTGAATAGCGTGTTTGCAGTATATTCTGGGCAAGTTGAATTGTGTCAATTGTATCTATCACACACTCTAATTCTCCCTCAAATCTTCAATCGTAGTACTTATTCTAATCCCCTCTCTAATTCGCAAGGGTATACCATTAAAAGTGAATCATCAATATAGAATACATTTACTTACCTTTGATTCAATATTGTATACGTTAGTATATCGTTAACCCCCTTTTCTTTCTCGTGCGACACTCAGAATATTGGGAATAAGAAAAAAAGAAATTATAATAATTTGGAAAGAACCGCTACGCAGGGATAGCTATATTCACGAATATATTGTTGTCCTTTTCTTGGTAAGTTTGTTTTCTGTGAGTGCTTTCTCAGCCTGCATCTCTAGCCGAATCCCTTATATTTCTGTCTGTATATCCGGTATCGAGTTGCCCCCACCTTCGCTGTGTTGGAATACGTGAAAACGAATAGTGCTCCTCCGATCGACTAGCATGAATGAGAGCATTGCTGGTTTGAAGCTCCTTTGTACCACAGCAGAAAGGAATAAAAGTACAAGCAGAAACAAATGGAGGAGAGTACGGAAACGAAGTTTCCCCTTTTTTCCAAGACCAAAATCAAGCAAAGGCTGGTGCGTGGCTCGCCATCTGTTTGGCTGAAAGATTGGGAATAAAAAAAAAATTTGAGGTGTACCAACCCCCTTTCACCCTTCATCCCAACTGCCCGGGTTAAGAGGGAGGTAAATGACGGTAGTGTGCAGCGAAAATCCCTGGGAAGCTTAGCGGTTGGCTCTTCGATGTTTATTGCTCACCTACAATGAATATCCCAGCGGCGAGAATCTCAAGGATGGTGTGGTAAAAGGAGCGCAATAGAAGAATAGGTAATTAGGGGTTGGTGGTAGACGAGGGTGCTGACAGATCTCGACGTTTCAGAATTGGCGGATTCTTCCCCTGAACGGCAAGTTTCATTGCGAAGGTGAAGAAAAACGAGGAGGAAAGTCACCACGCGCAAGAGGGGTTTACTGAGGGCTTCACTGGGCCAAGATGGGGAGAGACAATGGAAAACGGTTTATAGTCAGTTGAGGCGCCACGAACGGGGACCAAACCTAAAAGCAAAAGCGAAAATCGAAGGTCGTGAGTGGCGAACTCCCCCTTGTATGCTTAGGCACCAGACCACAGAACGATGTTTTCGTATGTCTTTGAGCTTAGACCTCTATGTAAGGGTCTTTGAAGCGTTTCTCGACACCGTAGTAACGTTGTAGTATCACGAGAATAAGCGGATTACGATTACGAAAATGGTCAATCGTTGCGGATTCAAGTCAACGAACATCGCTTCTGACGATTCTTGTTCTCGAGGATGAAAGAAAAATTCTCCTTCCATTAACCTGAAATTGCAAGGGAAAAAACGCTCAACGGGGATCAGGCGAGTTCTTGAGCGGACAAGGCACAGCGTTATCACTGCCAGAGGCTTTGAAGTCTGAACACTGAAGCAAGAACCGCCAGCGAAGAATCTATGCCAATACGTTTTAAAAGTCATCAGCTGTTCATTTTTCAAGCTCGTGGCTCTAGCGAACTGCCATTCAACGTATTGCCATTCATTCTTTGCCCGTATCGTTTTTCATTTCTTCTCGTTGTCATACGCGAAAAAAAACAGACTTTGTTAATCTATTTGATACTCATCCCCCTTAATTGCAATCTTAAGTAATATACTTCACCAAGTATCACCAACCAATTAAGTAGGAAGTAACGAAGTGACACCTAGAGTGAAAAAGGAGAAATACATTGAAAAACTGATGATGTGATATTGTCGCTTTCGATATGTGTGCATCATGGTCTCAGAAACACAATCAAAAGGGTCGGAGGACTGCGACGGAGTTCCAGTCTGTTAAGGATCCTTAGTTACAGTTCCGGACTCGCATATATGTGATGTGATTCTCTTTGTTGTCTCGGGTTTCCAATAGCAAGGATAAGTGATTTAGCGGAATACGGTTTTATCGGCGGATAGTGTAGGGAAGAAGAATCCAGCGATCCGGAGTACCTACCACACCGCAGTGTTTCTACGATCATGACATTCTACGACCCGAACTGTTATGGCGCTGGGTGAGGGTCAATGATGCGTTGGGGTTCTTGAGTGCGCTGTGTTAATGCTTCCTACGCTCATCAATCGTATTGCGCGAAAGGAAAACCTTGTTGTGCGGTTGACAGCGATAATCCTATCAGCGTGGGCGATAGATTTGAATTTTCATCAGAAAGGATCTCCCGTGGACAACCCGGAAGATCGTCATCTTTGTCTTACCAATTCTTCGATGTTGATCTCGAGTTTGTTTCCTTTATCGAGCTCTTTTTCTTATTCCCTGGTAAAGTGAGCCTAGAAGTTGGTCTGGATCAAGTGTCACACTCGGTAGTCTTTCTTCCTCTTTGGCAACCGCGAACACGAAACCTGAAACCGAGAAAACTCAATCATTGGATACAACCTACAGCCATCGTGAAATTACAAGTACGGACACAAATCAAAAGGTTTATATATTGAAAACAAACAGACAACAAAAGTTACATTTCTCCTCCTTAATGGGAAGTTGTTAACTGGCTGAGAAGTTTTTGTATCTTGCCCGTCCTTATTTTATAACCTTAATATATATATATATATTAAAATGCTGATCCAATGTACAAAAACGATCCAGGGAACCATTCATTGGAGCATTAATACGTTTTAATATACGCCGAATTGCCGGACTCCGACCTGAGCAATTGGCAAGTGGTGCCGGCACAAGAACAACTGCGTGCCTCGGCGGTGTATTGGGTTTATTGCGGCCAAAAATGCGCGAATTTTTTTCTTACAAAAAGTCATACAATCAAGTATGAATGAGCATTTGACTAGGAATCCATAACCTATACTCAATACGCTCGATTACTTTATATTAATTAAGGTACGAGAGACAAAGAAACCCCACATTTCACAGCTGACATGGAATGAACTCCCTCTCAGTGTAGGTAGTAAGAGGGGTTTTTTTTTTGTTTTGCAAAATTTTGTAAAAAGGATTGAAAATTCCAGTTTGTGATAGAAATGTTGTGAGCTCTTGAGGGATAATCTTTGTTATGATTACACAGGTACGCGGGCAAGGTTCATCTCAGGACTTTTCCGCGTGCACGTACGTACACCCATACTCCGTTGTAACCCTCTCGGTCCTGGACGATGGTAGCGACCAGATAGGGCTGAACATAACTAACCCACGTTGGCTTCAGCTGTGGGAGATTATCAGGATGAATAGAACTTGCGGTTAATAACCAAGGCGAAGGATTAATCACGGCGGAACTCTCTCAGGTCGGTCGATTTCACGACTATATCACCAGAAACTCGTTTCAATAGTTTGCACATAGATGCTTGGCCCCATCGCGGTCCCAAGAAAATCGCGCGCAATCTCTTGCAGCTACGGTCAGGGTAGAAGCGCTCGACAACCCTTCCCATGGTACGATTCTTTTCTTCATAGAAAAATTCGCAAATTTGAAAGCTGACCCTAGACGCTTCCATGGTTTGCTTCAGATATATTGCCTCTTCCAAATCGCTTCTAGATGGTTAGGGCGACGAACCGGAACAGCGAAGAACAGTAGTGAGATATCGCACATTCCTTATCGGCTATGTTGTCATCCTGAGAAGAGGAATACTTCTTTGGAGAGAGTAGGATGTTATGATCCCGTCTAATCTTACTCTGAGCATACGGCAATTGCTTCTGTTACACAGTGACAAATTGCTCGAAACCTGGTTCAATAGTTTAGCTATTATATTATTCGATATGACCCGTAGGCGAAGAAGAGAAGTAATAAGAGCATTTGCTTATGCTTCACTTCGTCGCCCATATCTCTCAATCTAGAACCTAGAAATCCGACAAAGACGAATATGCGGCATATGTGGTGTGAAATACTAGCACGCCGCTATCTCTATGAACCCAGTACTTTTTTTTCCCCCTCTCTTTAAATGGTTTCACGATACCATCATGTTGGATTTCGGGAATGGGAAACTTGACGTTCCGCTTCACGTACGCTCGTACTTAAGTCCTTGTAGCACATGCACATGGAGATCCTCCGTCTAAATACCAGGGCATGCTCGGCCAGACCGTAACTACAAGCATCTTCCAGCGTATTCTTTCCGTATACAGATGTGTTTCATGAAGCATCTGGGCGATCCCTCTTTTTTTGCCATTCGTACTCGGATCAAGATGTTTCTTACTCCGGTGTAACTCCAAGCTGTTTTAGCAGAACATCGCTAGCCGGAGATAGCCTTGGCCTAATACGTGATCGTACTAGTATCGATACTGCGTGCTCTAGAATGACTGATACTCATAGTCGGGCTAGGGTATATCGATGTCGTGAGTGGTGTCGAGACACAATCCTGTGTGTAAGAAGGGCCGTGGGCGCTTCGGAGGAGCTGAGCTCCTCTTCGCGATATCTGTGCGCAAGTTGATACTGGTACACGTTTTAGTCTGGATATAACGACATCTATATGTTTACCAACCTGAAAGTCTTGTCTCTTAATTCTTGAACTTTCGAGGTAGCACAAGAAATATAAGTCGCTCGATATGTCAAAAGATCTATACGGCTGTTAAAAATTGAAACATGTTTTAGTAATTTAGCTAGTTCTTCTGAACCACATGCAGCTAAATTATGTTAGTGTTTCTCGTGTTACGTGGTAAAAATTTGGAGCTGGCTATTATCGGCGTATCCTGCTCCACTCACTGCGAGCTTCCAGACTAGAATTATAGAAGAGAAAGCGACCTCGGAGGAGAGTTCTGTAGCGGCTCGCGATCCTTAGCCATCCTTAGAAAAACCGCCGTCGATACACTTATCTTTTGAAACCGGCGTTCTAAGACTTTGCATACTTGTCCTCGTCGCTCGCTTGTACGCTCATCTTTGATGCACTGGTGGTTTCAGTGCTGGGAAGCGACTGCTGAAGAATTGGCGATAGGACAAGGACATTATCGATAGGCAAAACCACGTTTTCATCCTCGACCCGAGAAGAAAAACATCTTTTTCCGCCGCAAAAAGATGATTTACGATTCTGTAGTGTAGGGCTATTTTAGGCTATTCGAGTCTCTTATCACAATATGCAGCATGAGATCTGTTTTTGGGTCTTCGCGGCGCCAAATGAAAATGGTCCATGTCATGATTTTGAGGCTCTGAAACAAAAACCCGCACCAGCCGCCTACAGGTTTACACTACTTCGTATTCCTAGATTACCCTTCGTCACGAATCTGTATTTGACCTAGACTCTCGTTCGGAATCCAATATGACATCGGCGACAACTCCAGGAGACGATAAGCAGTTTGCAGAAATCTGGAAGGGCGCTTGCGACCGATACGAGTCCCTCGTATCAGGCAGTAGTAGCAAATACGCTGCTGCGGCTTCCTCGGTCGCGAAGAACTTGGCAAGTTCGGAAGAGCTATTGGACGAGCTAGACAAGCAACAGACCCAATTCAAGGAATACCGTAATAAGTGCGCCTCTATTAGGAAAGTTCTCATACCAGTATGCAAATCAATTGAGGTTCTGTCAAACATTACCAAAGGAACCGCCGGAAATGTACGTATATTAATCTCTATGCCTGTAGCTACCCGCAGATATCCCTATTTGAGCGGTTGGAGGTTATGGCTAATGACCTGGCAGATGGTGCCGCCGAGTGCTGTGATATTCGGGTCTATTACTGTGCTGATGAAGGTACAACAACCGTACTTTTTGATTTTCGGAATAATATTGATTCTCTGAGGAAATAGTCCGCGCAGAATACCTCGGACGCGTATGATGGAATCGTAAAGCTTTTTGATAGCCTCCAAGCGACCGTTACACAGCTTTCAATCCATACAGAGCACAAAATTACGCCAGAATTGAAGCTAGTAGAATGGGTATGTTGTGTCTTTCTAATCCAGCGCTCCAACTCAGGATGGACTGCAGATAATGTGGCAGATATCAAGTATCGAAAAATCTAATCTATTTCTGTAGTGTCATTCCTGAAAGCCGCCCTTCGCGGTTAAGACAAAGCTATCCAAACCGCTATCGAAGAGCTGGACGCTCTTTCTAAGCAGGAAAATGCGCTTGTCCAAGCAATCGGCCTCCCATAGTACAAGAGCAAACCATGACCCTTCAATCCGTTGAGAAAAAGGTCGAAGATAGTTCCATCATGGTTCAATCCGTGAAACAGAGTATGAACGTAATCGAGGAGCGTTTCACACACGACCGTTTAGTAAGACTCAACCAGCTGTTATCTCCGGAAATGTCTGTGCAGGCCGATTACGACATTATCGTAAACGGGTGCTCAGCGGGACGTGTGAGTGGATCTTCCAGGACTTACGCTTCCAAGCTTGGGAGCATGGTGGTGACTCGAACCTATTAACATGGGCACTACCCTGCGAGCCACCACCTACCAGCGAGCCAGTCGAAAAACACACCAAAAATCAATAAAATGCTATAATTTTTAACTCGACAACGACAGTATAATTTTTTTATATAAAGTAACTATATAAATAAATAAGCCTTAAATATTAAGAATATTAAATAAAATTGAGTAATTGTCAGCGAATTTTATTGCGTAATCGATAGTTATTATAAAATTTACGTGTAAAACGAAATTTATATATAAACGACACTTTAAAAATTATAAAAATCTAAATCCGCCCGAAATTTTAAAATTTGAATATGTCGTAATTATAGTTTTATACATTCGTAGTTTTTCGTTTCGTGATATTTGGATGAGTGATTGTTGAGTTATTTATCGTTGTTGTTTTGTTTATATTTTGATAAAAATATAATTGAAGTTTAAGTTGTGGTGTCTGGTCGGCTTTTTGGTGTGATTTTTCTTGATATTAGTCCTGGCATTGAACTGGCTCGCTGGTAAGCGGTGGCTCGCGGGTGGTGCCTCACGCTACTGGTATCTGGCGGGCCCGGAACGGGTAAATCGCACATAAGCGCAAAGGTGATATCCTACCTGCTAGAGAAATACCCGCAAAAAAGTCTGCAGGACTGGGCAGGAGGAGGTAGCATCTGTAACGCCTACTTTTTCTCTAGGGAAGACAATGCAGCGACTCATAAATTATCAAGTATAATCAAGACTATCGCCCATTTTATCGCTAGGAACGATAGCCAGTACGCTCGACATGTAGAAGCGGTTCTCAAGGATCCAAGCGCGGCTGTTGGGACGATACGGCTCTGGGAAAACTTATTTACGAGTTATTTCTCTCGTGAAGATACCTCGTCAGGTAGTGAAGCCTTCATTGTTTTGGATGGCATTGACGAAGCAGCCCTGAATGGCGAAGATGGAATCGAAGGGTTGCTTGAAAGGCTGAACCGGCTCCCGGGATGCGCAAGGTCAAAACTCCGATTCATGCTAGTCGGCCGGCCTTTAGTTGACGACAGCATTTCGGAGAAGATCACAAACGTATTAGTTCCAACGATAGAACTTGAGGATGAGGGTATGGGAAAAGATATTAGGGAATTCGTCAAGTCGAAAATCTCCCAAAGTAAACTTCTTAAAAGGATCTCTAAAGCATTCAAAACAGAAATTCTGAAGACTCTGTCGGATAAGAGTTTCCTTTGGGCCCGTTTAGTTATGGATAAGATGGCAACCAAATCAAGGGAATCTCAAATTCGATATTGTCTTACAAAGTATCCTAGGGATCTCGGAGCCACCATCCAGCACGTTCTGGATACTCTATCAACGATGGTGACGAACGACGACGATGTTCGCGACCTGAATTCGCTGCTCGCGTGGATTACCTGTTCGCAGCGACAATTAACTCTGGGAGATCGGAGTACTCCTAGCCCTGAATTCCAAGGACCTAGAAGAAGTGATCGATCTGGAGAGGATGCTAAGAAAACGTTATTCATCTCTCATCCGGGTCGTTAGACGTGACGGATTCCGAACGGCGGATCTCGAGTCTTTGGATATCATGGTGAAGATCGAAGGTTGGAGCGAGCGGTTTGACAACCATACTGAAGCTCGAACCCGGACCGACGAGAATAATGACGAGAGTAATCATGCCAGACAAAAGAGAGAGGATGAACTCGAAAACGAATTCAGCGACGATGACGACAATGGAACAGACGATCAAGAAATCCGTTACCACTCTTCGCCATCAACTACAACAGTGACCATAAGCCATTTATTATTTACAGAACACTTCCGTAGTAGAAAAAGTTCATTAGGTGGGAACGAGATTGGCGTCTACATTCCAGCCGCCGAGCTGCAGCTGGCAATGACGTGCTTGTACCTAATTTGCGACGAAAAGAAGCGTGAGCGATTTAAGGCGCATACGATGTTCGTGTACGCTTGCGTCAACTTTCCAACGCACCTCGTCAGAGCCTTTAAGGAACCTCAAAAAGGAAAGCTAGACCAGGTAGTAAGCGGAGACAACAATGCTGCTATAGCTGCCTATCTGTATAGGATTTTTACTGATCAGGATGTGATCGAAGCTGTCTGCGAAGCGACATGGTCGATCGAATCGGGGGAAGGTTTAACGGTTTGGTTGAGAACGGATGCCATTCTCACGATAGTGAATGTGCTTAGTGACAGCGCCACCAAGGACTGTCCATCCCCAGTTGCAAACTGGTCCGCTATTGTATGCAGAGGCAAAGGGGAGGAGATTTACAGACCCCTGGCAGATTACCATAGGATTAGATGGCTTAATGACAATGAATTGTACCCACAGCCAACGCTGCTTAAACTGCAATTCATCCACCTATATATCAAGAAAGTAAGTCCTTTCCGGCGCTGTCTCCCCCGGCAGATGCCTCCGTCGTTTCTTTGCTATCATGTGCTGGGTACTTTGACCTCTGTAATACCATCAACGCTCTCCTCATCATTGGTTAATGTTTGCCTCGGATACGGTTTCATGGAACTATTGCGGGACATAGTTTCACAAGAGCAGCCTAGAGACGATAGCCCCCAGCGGAATCGTTGCACTGTCCCGCACGAGCTGCTAGTCCACTCTTCCTGGATTACTTCTCGATCACGTCCGAAGACATCGAAGCCATAATAGAATGGACCAAAGCTGATGAGAACAAGGCCAACGACTTAAACCACCTGAGTTTTTTTTTATCTCTATAGTAGTCAGGCTTGTGGCATTAAATTTTTGAAGGAGTTGGCGCTTCCTCGTATGCTAGGCAAGGCGTACTCATGCTTCCGTCATGCTATTGCAATCGACAATTTCCCATGGGTCTAGCCTGGATGGTGCTCGCCCATCTTTCCTACCCCAAACCTATAGGGAACCCAAGCGATCTTCTATCCTTGACCCTGGGTTTGTTTGACGATGAGGAAGCGGAGGACTTACCGCCAGAAAGGGAAAAAGCCGCACTGTCTTGGTCGGAACAGGCTCTGGCAGCTATGAAAGACAAAGAGAACTGCCAGTCAGCGTACGGACGCTTGATAAGATATTACGCCTACCTCAAGTGGAGAGCGAGAGAGAGGGCGCAAGCCATCAAGATTTATGAAGATGAGTTTTGGACGGGAGGCCAACGGACCGTGTCTACTGCCGAGACGTTCATTTATTTGCTTTATCGATCCAAGGAGTGGAAGCAGTACACCGAGACGCTGCGGCGACTGTCTTCGATACCTTCACCAACGAACCCGGGGAGGACCATGCTAGACAACGTATTGCCGCTCACAGCCTTCATTGATTACGCCTATGAAGACCTCACTGTAGGCCACTCACGATCAGACCCATTGTATCAGGCTATAATTATCCACCAAGACTTCGTTGATTTCGCTTTACAGGCGCTCAAGCGCTTCATAAAATTTACGATCCTAGATGGCGCAATCGATGTACTTGTTAATACAAGGCTCAGGCTCGGACGATCTATGGCTTTGTGCTAACGGACAACCGAACGAGTATAAAGCTATTGGAGTGGTTAGCGTGGTTTGATGAGAGAACTCACCACGAACTCAATCCTAATGGAAAGATTGCAGGAAAGGTAAATGCTAATTTCGCGCTCAAGCATTTGTACGAAAGCTTTGCTATCGAGCTTGAAGGGAGCGGCGGGATCCGCAGCCGTGCATCGCCAAGCTAGAAAGATTCGCCGATGAGACGCCTGATTCGTTCATATACGGGCCGGGGTATGGCAGGATATTCCTGAGCAGGTGGTATATAGCCCATGGCAACCCCGACCAGGGTAGAAAGTTGGCTCGGAAGAGCCTTCGGCGAGCCCTCAGGCGGTTGCAGGTATTCAACTAGATACAGTCAACGATTCAAACAGAAATCGGAGCTTCCCTGATGAGTCTTGGTGATTGGGTGAATGCTGTGGCTGTTTTAACCTACAATCTCTGCTACCATCCCGGCTATTATAATATAGTTTACGATAATGTCGACGATAAAGAAGAAGCCTCTACAGGCCGCGTGCCGCATTCGTACGCCTGGCTGGATGATGTCTGCTCTGGGTGCGCACGGCTTTGTCAGAGGGGATTAAGACTTCTATTTGCAAAGAATGTTTTCAGATCACCTATTTGTGCAGGCGCTGCTTTAGGGGACTGAAAAGTGGCAAAATAGAGGTTGGAAACTGTAAGCCTGGGCAAAAGTTCCTTCTTGTTAATGTCTGTGGGCTCCCCTTACTTGAAAGGGGTAAGATTAAGGTCATAGAGGAAGGGAAGGAACCAGAGATCCTAGATTATAAGGTCTGGGTGGAGATGATAAGGCAAAAATGGTTACAAGACTCGCACTCTTAGATTTTAATTTTTTTGCTAGAGAAGGACATCACGTCAGACATACTACAGCTTTACTAGCTGTGGAAGATTTTTCTTAACAAAGAGTGGCGATGAACGAAATAAAACGGCTATTTATATTCAGAGTTCATGAGCGCCGGGTGCCTCGTCTCCATTCTAGAATCATCGCCATTGGCAACATTATATTCATTTTATGAAGTATTACCTGCCGCTACGCCCTTTCTTTTACTTCAAAAACCACGGAAATATGCTATGTATTGGAATAGGAATATTTGGAGATAACTCTAAGTTGTTTGATTTAAAAGCTTTAATGATTCATCCCCCTAAGTCTCGCCTCCACCGCCCGCCTCAAACCCCCATACCCTGCCTGAATCCTCCCTAGCATCTGCTCCACATACCTCAAATCGACCACTATCTCCTTCTGCTCCTCCACCGGCGGGATATCCTCGTGACTCTGGTTCCCAATATCCATCGCATCTAACACATCCCAAACTCTATTATTCCTCCCCTGCAGCGCTCTGATATCACCCAAGCTCGCCGTGACCCACTCTTGCTCTTCAGAGTTGAGGAGATCCCAGTACTGTTCACGGTCCTGCAGGTCTTCGATGTCGTCGGACGTGGTGACGAGGTATGTTCCCAAGCGTAGTGAGGTTTCTTTTAGCTTTGAGTGGCGCTGCTGCCAGACGAGCAGGTCGACGTCGCGGTCGTCGAGTGGTAGTCGAGTTAGGCTCGGGGGACGGGAATTGCTGCGACTGCTGTGATGGTAAAGAGGAGGATGAATTGGAGGACGCTGGCGAAATGCATTTGAGATTTTAAATTTTTTTTGTCTTGAGAGATTTGGTGGGATGCGTGGAGAACCCAACGTCGGGGGACAAGTTGACTTCGATGAACCCGGTGCGGTAGAGCTATGAAGCGGAAACCCTGGAAGCGATTTATATATTTAAAAAATCCGATCACTTTCGGCCCCTTTCCTGTGCGCTAATATCTGGTAGGTAGGCTAGCGCCTTATGCACACTCTGGGCGATTACGTTGATCGCAATGCGGCGATATACGTACTCTCCTTGAGAACACGAAGATACCAAGTCGCGCATGGAAGTTCATGGGGAATACTGTCATCTTAAGCTTTTTTTCTGTGATTCTTTAAGTCATAAACATGATAAGTCATAAACATGATTCTTAAGTTCTTCTTGAAACATCAGTTAGTGTAGATCGTATGACCACCATGCTTTGAATGTGAACGCGTTCTTGATGTCTTATGTTACTCCACGTTTTTTTTTCCTTTCTTTGTTTCTGTTTTTGCTACCCTTGTTTCAAAAAAAAAAAAAAAAAATAGCAGGGGGACATGCAGAAGACTTGGAAAAGGCTTTCCTCCAAAATGATGAATACTAGGAGCGCAGAAACTCTTGGCGGTTGGACTCGGGACATTAGAGTTCAGAAATCATAGTTCAGACGAATGCAACTACCTGATCGCAAGAAGCCATTGCTCCCATGACTCGGCAAGGTTCAGGGAAAAGCCGCTGTCTCGTGCCTAGCCCTCGAAAAGGCCCTATTATGCGGCAAACAAAGGCCACTGATTTAAAGTCTTCAGTGAGGCGGGGCGTATTCACAGGTCTCCTGCATGAGGTCCGGGTTGGCGAGAAGCTGTGCGCCAGAGCCAGCCCCGCCTCAGGACGACACTACCGCTAGCGGCCCCGCCGTTGAACAGCCCGAACAACCGTACCGTGAAGGTGTATGTGTGCCTACAAACGTCAATAGCGACCACGGCGACATGCCTGCCTCGCCATGAACACCGTCCGCCGCCTCCGCGGTAAATTTCTGCCTTTCTCTCAGCATTTACCCACGTACAACAAACTACCAACAACGCTCTATTCCGCATACATATAGTTTCGAAAACTACTACATCGTACGCTCATTACATCCTTCTATGATCACCGCTTTTGCTTAAATTGCCAAAGACTTTAGTTGCATCTTCTTTGCTTCTAGGGGAAAGTAATTGATGTGTTATTAACACTCCTGCTGACTTAGTTCTAGGAAAATTGTCTTGTTTACAACGGTAGGTTATCCCCCATCGCCATCCTCATAGATTTACGTCACCCAGTAGTATATCATTTATCGACATACATGGGAACCCTGGCCAGGCTGATTGTGGTTATAGACTGGCCACCAGGACATTGGACATTGTTCCGGCCAAAGATGGTTTAGGTAGGTATAGCGATCCTTAGCTTCAGCTAGGTTCTTTTTGAAGAGGAACAACTTACCTTTGGTTGATCAACTTGGAAATCCATCGAGGATGCTCGTGAACAAGAAAGAAAATTGAAATCCTTATTTCCCTTTCCCGGGCAGATTTTTTTTTTTTAATCCTCTCGCATCCATTGGACTCCAGAACGAGGAAGGCTAAGTCAAAACTTTCTTGGAGGTAAATAACCTGGAAATATATCCCTCAAAAGATCTGCAGAGATAGATAGATCTGCTTGTGCAACCAGCAATCAAACTTGCAGCAATGGCAGAATCCAGAGTTCCGATGACGAAAGAGATCAAGCCAACAACACCGCTTGGGCTTCCCCACGCGCCCCCAAAAAGTGGATAAGCTCCTACAGCAATTTCCTCTAAATTAAAGCGCTTTGCCTAGTTCGATCAAAAAGCAATCCAATTCCTATTTCTAGCCAGCTAGCCTCTAGGGTATCGCGAGTTGTTCACTAAACCTTTTCGAAAATCTTTGACTTTGAGCCCTGTTCGGTCATATCGTAGTCGATCGCTTGTAATAAAAGTGGATCTCGCTCAAGCACCCTGGCTAGCTGGCATCGCAGGCGGCGGGAGGAGACGGCGATGATTTGCTCCGATGGGCAGCAGGTGTCTAGGCGAGATTTGTGCTCTGCATGGGGCAACAAAGAACGTACACCATGACACTGCGATATCCATTCTCAATTCCTGACTGCTTTTAGCGCTAGCTTTCTCGATCGTTCAGCTCGACGATGATCAATTCAGTGCAATTTCTCCACCTTTTTCTTTCTACTAGGGAAATATTGAGCTGAAAGGGACGATTTTGGGAAAATAACGCGACAGGTATAGTCCTTGGGTTCGGGGTAACACCGACGGGATTTCGTGAGAGGAAGATGTAACAAGCTTGAGTCTTACGCACACACCGCACATGGATATCTCTTCGGCAACAAGTGGGACAGAGGAAGAGCGGTAAGACAACGAACTTGGACGAAACCTCTTTCAGAAAAGCGTGTTTGCTGCTATATAAATTGGTCCGTTCCCCCCGTTCCCTTCGAATTGCGGAGCATACTGAGAAAATCAAGTTGCTTTCAGAGACGCGTCCTCCTTGTTATACAGCTATTACGCAACACACCCACCGCTCTCTCTCCCATCTAACACGATATATCGATCTCCATCACGATGAAACCCTCCACCCTCCTCTCCTTCTCCCTCACCCTCCTCCTCCGACAACGACCCTCGCCGTCGACCCGGACGTGGTCTACAACGGCGGCGTAGCAAAGGACACCGACCCCATCCTCCTGCGCATCGGCAACGGCGGCGCCGGCCAATCCGGCCTCGTCGGCGCCCTCGCAAACGCTTTCATAAAATCCCTCACCTCTTCGAAATCCTCCCCCGCCAAACCCTTCCGCGTGGCGTGGTACAAGTCCGACACGACCTACACCATAAACTACCTCTCCTCCGACACCGTCGACGTCGGCATAACATACTCCCCCGCCGCCGAGGGCTCGCCATAAAACAAGGAATAGCGTTGTCACCCTCTTACTACATCTTCCGCGACCATTTTTTACTCGTGGGGCCGAAGTCGAACCCCGCGGGTCTGAAGACGGGTGATAAAGTCGATATACTAGATCAGTTCGCGGATTTGTATCACGCGGCGCAGTTCGGTAATAATTCCGTGACCCCGACGAGGTTTTGAGTAGGTACGACAAGTCCGCTACGAATATTAAAGATTCGGAGCTGTTTATCCGCATCGGGCAGGTACCCTGGGCGACGGCGTACTCGACGTGGTACCATCAGTACATCGCGTTCCCCATCCAAGCTCTAACTGCGTCCATCCTATTACAAGAGTACACGATTACGGATAGGGGGACGCTGCTTACTTTGAAGGCGCAGATAAGGCGTTGGCGGAGAAGGCGGTCGTGTATAAAGCCGCGAGCGACGATGAGGATGATCTGTTGCTGATCCGGCGCATTTACTCATTGGAAGGGTGTGAAGAACGGGGAGTACGCGAAAAAGTTTGCGGATTGGTGCGTGGGTGAGGAAGGGCAGAAGGTTGTTACGACGTTTAAGCAGGCTGGGAGGTGCTTTACAGTGGCGCGCCGAAGCAGAAAGTGCAGACGAGGATGTTGAGGTGGCAGAGGCGTTGAGTTTGTCTGATACTTTGATTTTTTTTTTTTTTTTTTGATTTTTTTTAAGACGTGTAATACCAATTTATATGAGGGGCTTAAATCATGATGATGATATCACAACGGCTAATAATAATGAGTATATACGAGTACATAGCAGCATTAATCAGAAACCACTTGAGTAAGTAAGTATTTGAAGTATTTGAATGATGATGAAAATGCTTGAAAGGAACCAGTTGCTTCCCTATCTATATTTCGATCTCTAGCAAGTGAAATGTGTATCTTTATAATTCTAGAGTACTCAGTCTCGTGATTTCGTTGGCTCGGTCCGCTCGGACGGTTTTTTTTTTTTTTTTTTTTTTTTTTTTCCCTGTATTCTAAAAAGCCTGAAGCTTCTTAGAGTGCCAAGACTAAGCCCATTTTAGAATTCCTTGGCGTTTGTTTTGGTCTTCGCTGTCGCTGTTGCTATCCGGATTTTTTCTTCAAGCAACCCTTTTTCTCCTCTTTCCTTGTTTCCACTTTTTCCTTTTCCCTTTGAAATCCTCTTCAACACCCTCGACATCATCGTCGCCTCACCATTGTCCTCATAGCAACGCCTAAACATCAACACATCACCTCTCTTCCTCCAATCGCGTCTCTTCCTCACTTATATCCCCTGCTTGAGCTTGCAGCAAGAAGCATATCTTCTTACTGTTCTAAAACCTATCGGAGTATGGGCATGGAATAGCCTCACTCAAGCTCGAATCAGTTTTGTTTCTCCTCCCTTCCAAGGGTTCAGCTCATCGCCGCCGTCCCCCCATACTTCGTCATCACCAATCACGATCAAGCACTGTTTTCATCCAATCCCCTTCTTTCCCTTGCTTCGTCCTCCAATCACCAATCATGGAATTCCCACCCGTGAGTTCCCCCTCTCCGCCCCATCATCCACTTGCTGACCTCCGAGCAGCGTCCGTCCGCCACAGCACCCCCTCAACGCGACGCACCGCTTCACCCGCCGCCACGACCCGTTCGGCGTCCGCTGGCCCCTCGCGATACCGCACGCGCGCCGCCGCGAAGCGCGAGTCCGCCGAACCACTCACCCTTCCCCCTCTAGCGCCGACGGAAGACGTAACGGACTACGCGCCGAACGCGGAGTTCGAGTACACGGCGCACTACCTCCCTTCGCCACCGCTATCGCATTATGATGATGATGGAGATGATGATGTGGAGCGGCCGCAGGGTGGACGGAACTCGCGCTGGTTCACCAAGAACAGGAGAGGAGGAGAAGCGAAGAGAGGGACGGGAGTGGGCGTGGAAGGCAAGAAGAGCGAGGACGCAGATTACACATCGACGGGGATAAGCTTCGGCGGGAACTCCAGCGGATAATGGACATAAGGGTCTTCGACGCGCAGGGGAGGAATTAGTCACTGAAGCCGTCGTAGTATCCGCCAGCAGGTCGGGGTCGCAAGTAAGCGTGCGCGTGCGGGGCTTGATGGTGGTGATGTGGCGCTGTCCGTCAGCGGTCCTTCTAATCAAGCGCAACAGATCGAAAAAGAAAAGGGAGAAGAGGAAGTGGAGGAAGTAGAAGAAGAGGAGGAGGAGTTCGAACCCTTCGATCCCCTCTCTTACTCAGAAGCAGAGTACTCCGACCGTGAGGACATACCCGAACGGCGAGCAGTATCGCGTGGAACATACTACGCGCGTTATGGACGCTGGCGACCCTCCCGTTCCGGGTGCTACGGTTTTTGGAGCAGAGCCTCGTGAACGGACTGATAGCGGTCGGCGACGCTCCCGTGCGCGTGCTCGTGTTTGACCCATTACTCGCGCCGCTGCGGATTGCCATGCTGGTAGAACGTATTGCTGTGCGGTCAATTGCGTTCGCGGAACTTGTCGTATTACGCATCGTACGACTTACAGTTTCCTCCATTATTAAAGCATCAGTGGAAACGGTTGTATTCGTGCTGAAAGCGCCGTACCTCGCCGTCCGCCTTCTTTTCAACACGAAGAAGCGTTCTTCAAATCCGTCGTCCTCATCCTCCGATCCGCAATGATCCTCTCCTACGCAACAATCAGAACCGCGATATTCATCGTCGCCGACGTACCCCTCTACGCCATCCGGATACTACTATCTACGGCATCCCTCGCAATTTCCACGGCCTTAAACATCGAATCACTCCTCTTCGCCACCATAACATCTCTCATATCCGTCTCCCTCACCACCCTCAAAAACTTAACGTCCGCCTCTCTTTACGCACTCACAATCCCCGTAACGCTTACCAACGTCACGCGCGCGTGTTATTGTTACCGTTAGGGTACTCATGTTTATATTCTCGCTTATACATACGCTCACGATCGTATCGTTGGTTGCGGGTATGGTGGGCTTGTGGTTTGGGACTGATGGGTTTAGGGATCCGACGAGGCTGTTGGCAGTCGCGAGGGATGTGCCGAAGTTGGGGAGGATGGTAGGGGAGGTTTTGTGGGCGATGAGGGTGCGCCGGGACAGATGGGGGAGACGCTGGTGGATGTCGGTGGCGGCATGACGGGGAAGGGGACTGTTACTGGGAGTTATAGGGTTGGATTTATGGACTGGGTTTCCGTTGGGAGGGGTGTTTTTCTGGGCTACTAGAGGAGCTGTGTACCGGTACTCTCGTTTTTCACTTTGTTGTAGCGGTTTTTTTTTTTTTTTTTTTTTTCTTTTGCTGTCCCTTTCTTTTTTCGTACCCTCACAGTTGTCGCTCTGTGTTTTTTTTTTTCGTTTTGTTTTTTCTGTGTTAAATTATCATTTCTTTTGTACACTTTTTGGAGGAAAGGGAGGCACTACGTGCATCTTCAGGCCCCCCGTATACGTAGAAAAGCCAGAGTTTGGTAAACCAGTAAACCAGCATGAACCCAAAAAAAGCAACCGATACTACTACTACTACTACTACTACTACTACTACTACTTCATCACCTTCTCATACTCTACATTCGCACCTTAACCTTAAACGTGTCCCGCCAATAGGCACGAGTCCCTCCCCGTACGCCCTCGGCTTATACTCCTCCCCCTTCGCACTACCAACCGCCTCCGCAACTGCGTTCAAGGGTGCCGTCAGGTAAACCCTCGCCGGCGTATTATCCTTATTATACCAAAAGTGCGGCGCGGCGCTCAGGCTTCCGCCCTTCGGCATCTTCCAGTCCACGGCAAACACGCCCTGCCCCCACGCCTTCCAGCCTCCTTCGTCGCCATCAATCCCTTTCACGTTCCCCTCGCCGTCCACGTGGAACAAATGCAAAACATATGACCCGTTTTCCCCCTCGTAACCGCGAGCGACATCGGCGTCTTGAACGAAGTTTCCGATAAGGGGATGGTGAAGTTGTCGTCGGTCGTCCAGTCGTGGTAGTCGTACTGCGAGTCTTTCTTTTTGGAATACACTTTAGCGAGCCGTCGACGTCTTGGTAGACGCCTACCTTTTTGTAGCGGTAGGGGGCGCCGCCGTCGCCTGCGTCGGCGAAGGCGATGGATGTTCCGGGGAGGGCAGGGATTTTTGTGTCTTCGTCGAACCAGTCGCCCATTTGGGCGATTTCGCGGATGAAGTTTTTGGGTCTTGGTAGAATAGGCTGCAAGCACCAACCAGAGTATTTATGTTGTTCAGCAACGATAGCTCACAGAAAGGGGGACGTCGTGGAGGAGGGTTCAGGGTTGTACTACTTACAAATCATACCCATACTTCCCCCCCTTTACGGCGCACAGGTCCGTATTAGGGTGTACATCGCAGGCATTAATATTACTGTACCTCCACACGCCCTCTCCGTTGTAGCCGGTCGCCCAAGACGCCAGCTGCTGTTTCTGGTTGACGAAGAAGAGCTGGATGTACGTCACGTTATCGTACCCGTCGCCGTGCGTTGCTGCGAGCGGGGTTCCGGCGCGGGCTTCACCCTTGGGCACTACTTCTTTCTCCTCCATTTTTTGGTCCCCTCGTCGTACTTTAACATTTGTATGGAGTCGTCGAAGGCTTGGTAGAATAGGCACTTGGAAAAAAAAAAAAAAAAAAACAATCGGCCCTCATTAGCATATGTATTGGCAGGGGAAGGAAGGAGAAGAGAGGTTTTATTTTACTTACGTATTCCCTGGGATTCGGGTCTTTCTCGTCTAGGATCAAGCTGAGCAGCTTACTGCCCGACCTCATCTTCTCGTAGTACACCGCCTCGACTTCCTTCTTCGTCGGCGCGGGTTGACCAAGACCTCCCGGCGCTGGCTGTCCTAACCCACCGGTTGGCGCAGGTTGTCCTAACTGTCCTGCCGTCTTAACGACATGCTTCGTTCCCGTCCAATCAACCCGCCCTTATCGTCCCACTTACTCTCATCCCCTTCCAACGAGCAGCTCCGAATACCCAACGCGGCGCCGTCAAATAAACGAAACACTTTATCCGCCCGCGCTAAAGGTCTAGTGCAGACCGTCAACCCGCCGCGGTGGCAGTACTTATCCGTCACTAACATCGGAGCTCCCCAATTCCCGCCGACGGATGAAATGCAGTACACGCTACCGTTCTTGGCGTATACTAGGTGAACGGTGTTCTTCCCGTCGTGGACGAGGTGCGATGCCGCTATCGGCGTGCGGAAGTCGGTATCGTCGAAGGAGAGGCGTTGCATTGTTATCCCTTCGCCGGTGGATTTGGGGGTATCCAGAGGATCTCTTGGATGTGGCCGAGTTCGGTCTGATAGAAGCCTACGAAGCGCGGGTCGGAGGCGGTGTTGTTGTTGATGAAGGCGAGGGAGGATCCGAGCATTGCGCGTAAGGGTCGTGCGCGGGGTCGGTGGGGACTACGACGCCGGATTTCTCGGCCCAGCCGTCGGTGGAATTGACGGATTGGAGGGCGAGGGAGCCGTCTTGGTAGAAGACGCTGCAGGAATTTTACCATGAGCATTGTACACATAACAGGAGAATGGTGATATGGTTTCGTAGTAAGGGTAGGGTTTTGCATACTGAATATTAGGCCCTCCGTAAAGCAATTAACGGCGCTCAGCCCGCTTTCGGATGCGCGCCCCATTTCTTCGCCGTCAAGTGGCCATCGGTCCAAGTCTCCCCGTCATCATCGCTGCACGCTTCGGCGATGCGCCAGTCCTGGTTGATGTAGTACAGCCTCACGCTGTTCCCCAGTTTACTACGGCCAGGGAAGTCCCCGGTATAGCATTGTAGTTTGGAGACATCTTTATGGGAGTCGTGTGCCAACCGTGGTTTTCTTTGGCGGAGCTGAACTTCAGCTGGTTTAGCTTCTGGAAGTGGTCCTGGTAGTAGACGTAGATGTCCGTGCCGGTGGACATGGCTTGAAGAAGGAGGCGTATTTGGTGTTGAGGGCTACCCAGGGGTAGTAGGCCTCGTCGGTGTAGGCGGTTGCAGGTCGGGCATTGTGGGAGAAGGTATTCAATTGGCAATGAAGGAAAGGGATGATAGATTGATAAGAGGAGGTGCTGGACGAGTATGAAGATGGGAGAATCAAAAAGATGTGCAGCGAGGTAATTGAGGACAATGGTCGTGGAAGGTTTATGGCCTCTGGAAGCGAAGGGGCTTATATAGCTCCGCTGAAGGAATGGAGCATAACCAGGCAAGCTGGGGACACCATCGGGGAGGGTGGCCTGGCCATACCCTGTGCATCTGCTCATTTGGACTTGTATTGTCTCAATCTGCCCAAAATAAAAAACTTCAGGCATCTTCAGTAGTGCCATTGAAGAGTGATGGTCTCAGCAGAAAGCTAGCTGCTTCTTAACTAGATTAATTGTTTTTTCCTGCTTTTCTGTAAAGAAGTCCAAAGCTAGCTGCGAGTAGCTTGAGCCTCCTCATCGCCTAGAAGCGGAGATGCAGCAATTCCGAGCTTGATTGGAGCAGCTGAACTAGTTAGACCCCTAATGCCTAGGGCAAACTCTAAAATTATTGTACCAGCTTTTGGAACGCGTCTCCGTTGAGGGGTTAAAATGAGGATAACCGGTTTCTTTGCTACTGTAGGATTCCGCTGGAGAGAGAAGGGTGGGTTTCCAGGAAATACGCTATCAAAGATCCGTATTCCGAGCTGAATAGCACATATCTTGTGCGGGGTTGCTGCTAACTCTCAGCTCTGTGAGGGAAATATCTACAAGGCTAAAACCGCCCTAGTGAACGAGAAATACAGAGACAACGATCACCTCTTAACGGTATACTTGGGATAATTTATTCAAGAGTTCCTTCTTCGCATATGTTTCCTGCGGAGTTGCAGCTGTATTTACGAAAGAAGAAGAGTATGTTTTCCAATTCGAGACTAAAGATATTCCTTCATGCGTAATTCCTTTCAGATGAACTTGGATATATTTCACTATCTTCTCCTCAATTTCTCAAGTTGCAGCTGAAACTTTGCTGAATCGAAAACCTGAGCTTTAATCCGAGCAGGCCATTGCAGGTTATTAGTAATTTGGTATCAACCGTTAGTCTCGCATGAAGACTGTTGTCGCTACTAGTCGCCGATTTTTCGTTGCAACTACTAGTATTGGACGATTAATGAACGTTACCAACCGCCTGATAAGCATAGGCTTACAATATAGTCTTTAAGGAACGACCCAAGGGTTTGTAATTTGGAAAAGCCTTACTGGTACCAAGTAGCTATCCTGAGTTAATTATATTGAGGCATACCCCGAAGTACTTAGGAAAATGGATTATGAATGAAAGAATGTAGATTGGAAGTATTATACCACGATTATTTCTGATATCTTCGGGTGTAGGTATTTGATCGTTAACCTCTATCAACCACTATGTTCCCGGGAACCTGGAACGACCCAGTACGAGACTCAACCGAAACTTCAAAACCTTTACGAAAGGAAACGAGGTTAATTAAGATACTACCTCGTAATTATGACCTTTAAGGATGATATTATACGCATGTATTGAATTGCCTATGAACAGGAGAAGTATATGAAACAAGATAATTAATGCTTTGGATTTTTGTATAGACCCCAATTTTGAAGTACCAACCGCAAGATTAACTAAGCATAAATATGAATTGTTACAAAAGTTTTTTTGAAATGCACCAAACCAATGCTAATGCAACACCGTTCCGTTTACAGAGCGACGAATCCAAGGACAATGGCGACAACGGAAACAGCGAGAGCGAGCGGACGGTTGTAAGACGCTTCAGAGGCGAACGTAGGAACGGGCCCGACGGGGTTGGTACCGTTACCGTTGCCGCTGTTCTCGTTGCAGGAAGTACCGTTTCCGTAGTGTAAGAGCAGCCGGGGTTGCTACCGCCAGTAGGGACAGGTAGATGGACGTCTCAAGGTGACGGTGGTGTACCCCAGCGTGTTGACGGAACCGGGGCTGGCTCCGTAGGGCAGGGAGTCTCGTCGGTTTCGGGGACTTCGGTAGGGCAGGGTGCCTCAGGGACTTCCGTCTCGGGGACTTCAGTCGGGCAGGGCGTTTCGGGACTTCGGTCTCTGGGACTTCAGTGGGCATGGAACTTCGCCGGTGGCGGTGTACTCGCCGCCCGTGACGACGGGCTGGCTGGGGTAGCTTGGGAAGTAACCGCCGCCGGTCTCAGTGGAGTAAGAGGGAACCTCGCCGGTTTCAGTGTATTCGGCGCCGGTGGGTACGGTATCCTCTTCGGAGCACGGGAGAGTGAGAGTAACGGTGGCGGTAATGGTCGAAGTCAGCGTGCCGGTCTCGGTGCAGGTGGTGTCGGCGGCGGCAGTATCGGTCGGGTAGACAGGTGAGTCAGTGTTAGTGTACGAGCCGCCGCCACCACCTTGCTGCTCGATGCCGAACGCGGCGGACCACTGGAACTGGCCCGTGGCGTCGTCGATGATCTGTAGGCCGTAACCGCGTTGCCGGTGGTCGCGGGCAGGGTGGCGGGGACGTTCCAAGTGTACTTGCCGCTGTTGGGACCTTTTCGGCGAGCGCGCCGATGACTTGCAGATTCGTAGCGGGGCCAGCGTACAGGACGATGGTCACGCTTCCGGTGGTCGTGGGTTTCCACGTGAAGTCGAAAGCCTGGCCTCCGGGATCTCAGTCGGGGCGGAGGGGTTCGTAACCGGGTTGCCGGCGGGACCGGTGGTCGGCTGCGTGAAGGCGGACGCAAGGGCGACCATGAAGGCGGCGGAAACGGTGATGAAGGTGATCTTGGCCATCTTTACTGTTTAATTATTAAAGAGATAAATATCTAAGGAGTGACTGGTAGTTAGAAACACAAGAAAGAATGTTAAAACAAAAACACTGGATAGTGAACGGAGAGGGGTAAAGAAAAGGAACGAAAAGAGCGTGGGAATGAAAGTGAAGATATAAAAAGAGCGACTGGACTGCAGCTGGGATTCTCTTTGTAAAGAGGATCAAAAATTTAGTGCATTAAAGAAGCAAAGCAAGTTTTTAATACGAAAGGGCCAGGTACGGGGTCTTGGCCGTTCTTTTATAAAAGTATCTACCGGGTGCGTACTGCAGATCTCTAGATAGATCAGACAGTCTTACTCGCGCAAATTGCCTTTATATTAACTCAATTAACAAGGGACAATGCCCTGATAATCAGAGAACGCAGGCCGCCAGTATAATCTAGAGGGCGGCCTTGCAATCGAAGAACCTTCAAACGTGATTTATTGGTCTTTGTTTCGAATCAAGGAGCCTAAACATGGCTAGTATTGTTTGTCGAGGCTTGTGGATCTTGCATAGACGAGCTGGGAGATAGTGAGAAGCGTGGCTTGACGATAGTCCCTGACCGGGAAACGGGTCTGGACCGTTGGCCAAGGGATATTATCGCCAGTGTTTAGGACCTTAGCAATGCTTCGCGACCTCTGCGATGACCGCTATTAGAAACTTACGCGGTCGTTTCAATTGACGGCGACGAGAGAAAGGAAACGCCCGAAAAAAACATTCTACATCTTCACAATGTTGTCGCAAGCAAGATTGTTTTCCCCGTAAGGCCCTCGTCGCTTCAATTTAGATCTGAATTTGAATTTTGTTTGCTTTCCAGAAGCCTCGGCTATTTCTTCCCGTTAGATAAATAAGGTGAAAATAAGCGGCGGTTTTGTCACAGACCTTTCGCAATATTCCATGCATGGAAGGGCGTAATGCCGTCCTTCCGGAATTTCTTAGCAATATTTCTTCATTATAAGAGCAAAGATTACCGACAAAGGTTTCATGTTGTAATTCTGCTTTGTGGTCGTTTGTGTCATGTTATATGGGCAAATTCATGCGTTCGTCGTATCTGAACATTTTCCGAGACGAAGGGAAAGTGCAACCTGGACAGAGAGAGCCTTTTTCCTCGTTCATTTGGGGATTCTGAAACTTGGACAATCTGACCATGCAAAGCAACATTGTCATACCGGTGAATACACAAGGCGCGTTCTAACTTTCGTTATACGCGATATATATACTGTCGGTCACCGGATGGAAATGTGTTTGGGTTCGAGCGCGCTCGTGATCGATAGTTATATTTCCGCGGGGCAGAAGAAAGGTTTGTCTTTGGACCGTGAATCAACCACCGGAGCTCGGTAATGTCGTTGTACCTGCTTGCTCGGCGACAACCGATGCAGAAGTATGCGCCAGTCCTTCAGCCAATGATGTTACCCTCCAGGCCTGGATGATCTGAAAAGATAGTGTAAATGGCGGAATGCATTAATGGGAGACTGCCGTCTTAATCGCTATAATCCTATAGCTCGTAACGCCTCAATTGTGGCTACAAGTCTTTACTATGAAAAGTACGGGACGGAGAACCAGGCGGCGATGCACGTTAGTCTACATTGCAAGGTTCTCGAACAGATATTTATAATCAACCTGGCGTCAATTATATAAACTACAGAGATTATAGAGGGAGCTATTAGACCTGGTTGGAGGCCGATGGGCATTATGCCGGACCAGGCCTAGACATGATTGAGAACGAGATTACCCAGTCGGAGCAAGCAGAAAAGAAAGTAAGAAGTATGATTACGAGTAATACGAGAATCGCTTTGATATAGGGATCGTTCATATCCTTTGCCCCTGAACTAAGATCGCGATACTTTCAGATCTTGTATCTACGTGGCCCTTGGGCTTCCTGTTGGCCCAGGTCTTGCGCAATTAGAGGATTCTATCAATACTACCTAGTGTGAGGAGCGAATTTGACGGTACGCCTATCTGTTGACACCCTCTCTTGTCCCTTTAGTATTGCAGGCTGAATGTCCATGGACCTCGAAGCTCCTATTGAGAATCCGTAGGTGCTTTTTATTTTCTAGATGTAATCCTGAGTAGGCGCTCCAGGATCATTCTAAAGCTATAAAACTTAACTCGGAACTCAAATCATCGCACAATATCAGATTGGATCACCACACGACGATAGGATGTTCGAATTTCACTATCAAACTCACTTAATCTTCCACACCAACCGCGATCTGAGGATTCCGCAAACCTTATATTCAAAACTCGGTTGTGACTATGTGATGCAAAATCAAAACGGAGAGAAGAGTTTGATAACAATGCATTGTGAACGGAAAAATTCTTGCTTGAATAACGTGCAGCAAGCTTGTAACACCAAATACCAAATATGTTCCCCCCGTTGATAAGGCTTTAAAGATTTTAAAAGATTGTTACACGAATATTTCACACGAATAAATATTTATAGTATTGCAGTAGCATTATAGGTAAGATGATATATAATTAGTTAACACTTGCCATTGCATTAAGATGTCAAACTCTCTCCGTATGTAAGACTGAGGTTTGTTCTATTAGGAGCGTACATGATGTTCACGATGAGGCAAGATTTCATTTGTTAGCCAGAGAGAACCAAGATGAGCATGTGGCGAGGAGCTCCCAGCGGCTCCACCAGTGCCAACATAACCCGCCTGGCCCCTAAGCGGGAAAGGATGAGAGATTTTCTTCAGAACTGTCGGTCTCCTGAATTCATCATGATTTGACCATCACATCTTACTACCATGGCCATCATGCTCTTCAAATACAATTCTCTGGTTTTGACCATCTTTCCGCGCATCTTCCCAGAATAACTGAACATTACGCGTCGGAACTTGGAGCCAGTTTAGACCTTCAAGCAGAAATGGATGGTGGCAGACTTTCGTGGCTGCCCCGCCGCCGAGCCCGCTCTGCCGAGACCCAAAGAGCTTGAACCAGTACAGGAAAGAACGCGTGGAAACACTTCCTTATATTACTTACTTACCTTGACTTGCCGAACTGGTGCTTAGCCCCCATGTTCATGATGCTGCCGCTGAAGGGGGGTGGTGTTTATAATTGGTGATTTTGGAAACAAGCATTTCCAAACATCGGAGGTTTTTTCTCAATCCAATGCCTCGAGAGCGGGAGAGTCTGTGGAACGAACCGTGATAAAGGCTAAAGGTGTCCAATTGGGGCGAAGCATAAGAGTACGCGTTCTCTGTACTCCTACCGAAATAGCCACTGTCGATATTGTCCGAGATCCTAGTGCGTTCCTTTTGTGTGATATCGATCGTCCCAAAAGTCACTCACTCCAGGCTTGGTTTGACGCTAGTAAAAAGGAGCCAAACTGATTCTTAGGATACTGGCCAGGAACTCATATGGATGATGCCAGCACACAGTCAAATGGTATTATGCCTTGCCCATGAGTCGAAAAAACTTAGTTCTGATTAAAATGTTTGAAGAGGTTGCAGTATCTGAACATTCGGGAAAAGACCATAACTCATGATACAAAGCTTAATACTCTCGCCAAACAAGCGAAGTGCATGATCAACGCTATGATAAGCATGAAGCTCGAGGATCACCAACATTTATACTACCTCATGAACAACATGAAATAGACGCTTTTCTTGATTTGCAAATCTCCAGATTCACGATCGGAGAAAAGTGAGCAAGAGGAACTAAGGCATGACTACTGCAGTACTGCGACGCTACCTCTCAGGAGGAATTCGTCTTTTCACAGGATGCACAAGGCTACCCGCTGGCTATTTTACTAATCCCGTAATGAGAGATTTATGAACTGACGAAAACCGTTGATTGTATGAGACGAGGTTCGAGCTTGCAGATTCCGGGTGTATTGCGTCGGAATAGGGGATTTTACAGTCAATAAGACTGAATCAAGGTTCGAGTTCCTAATTTTGCCTCGAATATCAAAATGGCCGCTACGCCGGTAATAGGAGAAAAGGTCTTCCTTTGGCGGCGTCTTGCTGACGCGTCGTTCAGGAGAGATCGCGTGCTAGCCATCATCGAACGCACAATAAGCGCAGAGGCACATCGGATATCCTCTTAAGCAAAGCATCCCTTCGCTGAAGCCCTATAGACCTTGGAAGGATATTTTAGAAATTAGAGTAGTAGTTTCCTAGCGAATTCGCTGGCGATATTCCGTGAGTTGGCTCTTCCGGGCTCAGGGACCTGCACCGAAAGTAGGTACATCGCTTCAAGTTTAAGATTTTCGTCGTCTGTTTCGGCAGCAAGGTTAATGCCCTGGCCTAGGGGGTCTATCCGCTGATAGGGATGTGATGTGATCTTATCGAAGTTACAATGCGTTAATGTAGTTGCTCCTTCGAGGGCTCCAGTAACCACCCTGTCGCCCGGCGATGGATTTGAAGGTCTGTACAAGTCGTCTAAGGCTGTCAGATTTCTATAAAAGCATCGGCATCATCCCTCAGAGCAATTCCATTCATCAGCATCATCACAATCATCAGCATCGACTGCCGGTTTCTCTCTAATATCATTGTTTCTGTTTTCTTTTTTCCAATCTTTCTTTCAAAGATCAAGTTTTCTGCTTATTGCCAGCTCTTCTTTTACTCTCGCAATCGTTTAACGTCAAGCATCTCAATCGATCCCATCGTCTGCAGCATCGTCAGGCCACGATACGTAATAGTTAATTAACGTTAATCCTTTGCTCACGAAGTCCAATCTTTCGTTCACGTGATTCAACAAAAACTCTTCTTTTGCACAAAAACATTACAATTATTCATAATGCAGCTCATCAATGCTTTCCAATTCATCACTGTCTGGGTAAGTTTTGCATCCACCTCTCAACCCTCATTAGTTTACAGGTCTCTAACGTGAACCGATCGAATCTAGCTCGCCGCCCAGGCTGCCGCTCTCCCGGCTGGTTCCCCGGCTCAGAAAGACACCGCCGCCGTCGCGAAACTCTTCCAAGACACTGCCGACGCGCTCGCTCAGAAGGGCAGCGAAACTGCCGAAACCGCCAGGGCTCTCATCCCACACGCTCAGCAGGTTGCCAACGCCGCCCCGGGACTCTCAGCCGAACTCAGCAAGCTTCATCCTCGGGACGTCGCCCCTGAGCCGAAGAAGCTACCAAAATATGCCGGTGAACCGCATCCCAAGAAGCTGCCTAAGGAGCCTTTCCCGTTGGAGCCGGCGCACGTCAAGGACGCTCCTAAGAGCTTCTTCGAGGCAAAGGGTAAGCCCAAGGCGCCGAGGGCTGAATTGCCTCCAAGGAATTGGACGGGCAGCGTAGGCCAAAGAAGGGACCAAAGGGTCCCGTTGAACTGGCAGAGGGACTTCAAGGGCACCCAAGAGGCTTCCAGCCCAAGGGAAAGGCCAAGGAACCTAGAGCGGAAAAGTTGCCTTTCGGCGAACCTGAGGACAAGGAAGGTCGCGTCCCGAAGGAGGTAACGGAGCCCGCATCCAGAAGGAAGACAAGGCTCTAGCCCCGAGCCGAAGCACACTCCTGGGGAGCCTAAGAAGCTCCCGAAGGATTCTCGGCCATTGAATGCTCCCAAGAACGCGAAACCCGAGGCCAAGAATCCTAAGTTTGCGGGCAAGGGCATCCATGCTAGGGCCAAGTTGCCTTTCGGAGAGCCTGAGAACAAGGGAGACCGTGTTCCGAGGGAGAACGACGGCCGTGCCCCTGAATCTCTGAAACATGTTCCTGGGAAGCCTAAGAAACTTCCTAACGATTCTCGCCCACTGAAAGCCCCCAAGGACGCCAAACCCCAGGCTAGGAACCTTAAGTTCGAAGGCAAAGGCATCCACGCCAGGGCTGAACTGCCGCTAAAGGAAACGAGGGGGACGTGTCTCTAAGGTGGGCGACGGAGCTCGAATTCAGAAGGAGGATAAGGGCCGTATCCCGAAGGAAGATAACGGCCCCGCAAGCCTAAGTTAGCTCCGACTCCGGTAGCCGGAAATTTACCAAAGGGGGCTCTCCCAACTCCAGAGCATGAGCTCCCTAAAGACGCTCAGCCCGAGGGGGCCAAGTTTGAAGATAAGAAGCTTCATACTCGCGAGGAGCTTAGATTCAAAAAGAACAAAAGCCAAGGCTTCAAGGAAGATAAAAGCCAGGGATTCAAGGAAAATCAGGGTGGCAAGCCCAAGGGTGCTCTCCTCACTCTGAGCCTAAGCTCCAAAGGACCATCTCCCCAAAGCTCCAAAGGACTCCAAGCCCGTACCCAATTCTCCCAAGGGCGCCGAATTCGAAGCGAAGGCTAAGCCGGCTCATGGCCCCAGGAGCGTTGAAGCTCTCGACAAGCAGACCGCCGACAACTTGAAGTCTATCATTGATCACCTAGACCAGCTGAAGCCCACACTGTCGTCGAACGTTATCCGAGATGGAAAGACCTCGCCGCCACGCTTCGCATCTAAGGGTTGATGCAGGGTCACTATAGAGGATAACTTGATAATATTACCCTTTTTATCCCTCAGACTAATTTTTGGGAAACTATTTTTCATCGTGTGGACTAATGACGATGAGATGTTCTTGACACCCTTTTTTGGATCCACATGTTTTGTTATTTACATTTGCATCTACACATCTCTAAACTGCCATTACGCTTTGATTTTTTGTTAACTATAGTCACTCGTTTTACACGTTCGTCGCATCCATACATACTATCATAATTAATTGAATAGCTGGTACCTATAGAAACATTTGGTTCGTTCATAGACTCTCTCTAAGAGAAGCATTTGACTACCTGTGTGATAAGCTTCACGTCGACTTCCTTCATCGCGGGTCCTTTATCACGATCATTGCGAGGAAGATTCATTGACTACCCGTGGATTAATATTATCAAAGCTAGTAAGACGTAACTCAATCAATTAACGAGATCATGATGATATACTGCGACGCCGTTATTAATTATGAATAGGTATACATAATAATCAAATAATAAACTTATGTATATCATAAATATGGTGGAGGACTCGGATGTTCTCTGCGACCTCATGCTTTTGAGTCGCGTCGGGTGTTGAAGCAGGACTGTTAGGCGTCGAGGGGGGCTGTACTACGGCTGGCGACGACGCGTGGTTGTGCTGCAGGGGGGACGGGGGTTGACGCTTGAGCGACGGGCTGCGCGGGAGCGGGAGAAGGTGCAGAAGCATTCGTACTAGGACCTGCTGCGGTGTTGGGTTGCGCAACGTTGGCGACGGGTTGTTGAGCATTTATGTCTGCTGGAGGCTGTTGGCTTCCGGAAGGCGCACCGTTAGAGTTGACTTGAGGGCCGTTATTGTTGTTCGGGCCCCAATTCCCCCAGTTCGCGTTACCTCCCTGCTGCGGCCACCAGCCCCCGCGTTCCCTTGTGGTCCCGGTTGGCGTTGTTACCGGCCTGAGGTGCCCAATTCGGCGGCACAGGCCCCCAGTTCTGTGGCTGCGACGCCGGAACCCACATTCCCGCCCCTTGTCCGAGGACTAGACCTCGCGGCGACTTTTCCTCTTCCTTGGGCTGCGCTTTCTTTGCCATGGCTTCCTGAATCGCCCCTTTCCGAACTTGCTGATGAACTCGCTAGCCTACTCGGCGCGTCTGTCGCCACAGGTTGCCCGTCGGACGTGGTGGTGGGCTCCGCTGCCTCTTTGCCAATGCTGAAGATCTTCTTCCAGCCGCCGTTGCTGAGGAATGCCCATATCTCCTTTTGCGCTTTGCTTAGAGGGGTTTCTTTGACTAGTTCGAAGCCCGGAGGAACTTGAAAGGCCGGCTGCTGGAACGGGAACCACATCATGCCGGGCTGTGGAGGCGTTGGACCGCCCTGACGTTTAGCGAGGTCGAGTTCGGCGATAGGTGCCGCGAATGATGGTGATACCGAGATTAGGAGAACGAGAAAAGGGGCGCTGAAGTTCATGCTCGCTAAAGTTGAATGAGTCACTTCTTTTAGGACTCAAAAGATCGACTAGGTAAGATTCAAAAATAAGAACCGTGGGGAAGATTTTCACTCTCAGGTACATAAGGCTGAGAACATCGTGGACAAAAGGAAAAATGACAGAAGGAGAAGAAAGCTCCTACGGGCAGGAGCCGAGGGAGTCTATGACTATAAGTACCTGACATTGATACTGTAGACCTGAAAGCCTCCAGATGAGGGCTAACAGAACATCGACACCGATATGGAACCTGCATAAAAGTATACGTAAAGACGTTACAAAAGACAAACGGAAATTCCTCGGTATCTTGAAATCGAGAAAACCTTAGCATAATTATCACAGATCATTAATATCCGATTCTAGAAGGCCAAGTAAGGCAAAGAGCCATCTTCCTAGACTTGGTAAACGGTTCCATCGAACAATCTCTTAGAAACATTATACTTTTCGGATGGCTGCCGAAGTTCTAGTCTCCTGTAGTTCTGTAGGCTAGGTAGCTCATATTGAAAACCGATGAATTCTATATTGCGGTTGATAAAGATCAGATAGGCAAGTGGTGATACTACTTTCATGCATGGAAGCATTGATGGAAGCGTTATGTTCCTCCGTTTACAACGCCGTGACTACATGCGGAGCAGTCCGCCCAGCCGTTTTTTTTATTAACGTATGTCATGCATTGCATATCTAGCTGCCTTTGAACTCTCGTTCATACGGAACATAATGTTGAATAAATTTGTCTCGCAAGAAGTTATCACGCTCTAAATATCCGCTCTAACTAGAGGTCAGAAAAAGGCTGAACAATGCCGAGACTCAGAGGACGGTTCACGAAGGTACTATACTACGAAAAAGAATCTATTCATCTAATTATTATTTTTAATATTCGTATAAGTGTTACTGGGTCGCTGGAAGCACTCGAATTGAACTTATCACTGTCGGTATAGAAGTGTTTCTGTTCGCTTTCTATTCTTTAGCAGCTATGAATATAAACCACATTATCGTTACCTTAAGCAACCATACTTGCAAACTTGCTACATGTACAATGAATAGTAATGACAAAGCGGTCCTGATATTCGAGCAGAGGTACAGTACATATTAGTTCCTTCAGATTCCAGAATATACCTTCTAGGTTTTCGGATCCTGACCAATGGTTTAAGAGAGGTAAGGCGGTTAGAAGACGAGCTGAACAGCCCACTTACATTAATAAGGATTGGAACTACCTTCTCTCGAGCGCTTGAAGTTGTTGAGCCCATGTGACATGACTCTAACATGACGCAATCGATCGAAGAGCGCGCGAAGTGCGAAGGTCCGGTTTTCCTTCTCTGGTCCCCTTTAGGCATCGTGCATATATTATGCACCTTTCTTCAACTGTTTCTCCACCTTATTCACAGGAAACATCAGTGAACATGCAATGTCAGCTCCTCGCCTCTTCATCAAGACTCGGACCTTTCGGCTGTGATACCCTGTGGTGGGGTATTTTTTGTCTGTTATACTTTCTTAAAGAGCCGCTAGTCTCCATTTGCGACGTGAGAGTGGGGAATGTGATAAAAAGGCTTGTGGCGTGAGGCATGTGCCCCATGCAGCGGCCAATCGCGTCAACGAAGCGATTTTTTCGTCTGATGTGCCTGTTTGCTCTTCCTTGCAGTCCTTGGTCGATCCTCTCGGAATTGAACCCGTTAAGTCCTAGCGTTTTCTCGTGCCTTATCTTATTTCCCTTCCTCCCAAGTTTCCCACGCAATTTCTTTTGCAGTTGCGCAGCTAGCTCGTGCGGGGTTATTTTTGCGGCCATCTTTAACGAGAAAAAAGTGGGACACTTGCGATGTTACGGTCAGATTTCGCGTTATAACGCAGGTTATATACATCTAGAGCGAATTAATTATTGTCGAAGCTATTAAATAGATCGCGAGCCCCTGATACTAGCAGTGCGCACTCTTCGTCCTTATTTGACGAAATTTAGTTGGTGAAAGATCGGACGAAATATTAACCATGTCACAATTGCGCTTTTACTTCTCTTCGTTGCGCTGAGTGCTAGGGTCGCGATCGCCTTACCCGCTGGGATCCTAGCTGTGACGGGGCTCGCATCATACGGGTACTTTTGGCAGAGGCCTACTTGTTCTTCATGTGTACCTCTCACTCCTCTCTCTCCGGTCCTGGTATTCTCTTGTTGAACGTCTATTCTAATTGTGATCCTGCTCTGTGTTTGTAGTGCCATCTCCTTCAGTTCGCTCTCCCCGGCAAGGTATTTTTCGCGGCCGACGATGATATAAGCAGACGATATCTTCATACTGGTCGTTCCAAGAGCAATCTGTTATTCCAGGATGCGTAGTGCAACCGACATGCACGCGCGACGTCGAGGTCGCCGTCAACATACTCACTGCCTCCGGAACCTCTACAAACGCCGGATGCAAGTTCGCCGTGAAAGGCGCGGGTCATACTCCCTGGGCAGGTTCAGCGAACATTGAGAACGGCGTGACAATCGACCTGGGACTGATGAACAGCGTTGTTTGTCGAAAATCGAAGGTAACGTCGATAGGTCCTGGCGCAAGGTGGGCTGATGTTTATGCGAAATTGGATCCGCTGGGTTGACGGTAGTTGGAGGGAGGGTTTCGAATGTTGGCGTTGCGGGTTGACGACGGGTGGTAAGTTTTGGTCTTTTCGCGCTTTTAGTTTTAGTTCGTGTGCGATGTGATAGATCTGACCGTTTAGGTGGCCTCTCTTTCTTCTCCTCGCAGCACGGCTTCACCTGCGACAACGTCGTCAACTTTGAGGTTGTCTTGGGGAACGGAAGCTGCGTTAGCGCGAACGCACACGAAAATACGGACCTCTTTTGGGCTCTCAAGGGCGGCTCGAATAACTTCGGCATCGTCACGCGCTTCGACGTGAACACGTTCGAATTACCTGGCGGGAAGATGTGGGGCGGTCTCGTCGCGCTCCCAATACAAACTACACCGCAGAATGTTGCCGCGCTGGTCAAATTCAACAATGCCAGTACGGACCCGCACGCGGCGATAATTAATACATACGGGTACAGTCTGCCGTCGGGATCGATTACATTGTCAATAGCTACGAATACACGAACGCGACGGAGAGCTTTTCGCCGGCGGCCTTCAGTGATTTTCTAGGGATTGGGCCACAGTTGTTCACGACGATGAGGTTGAGTAATCTAAGCGACTTTACGGCGGAGTTGGATAGTAGAGCACCAAATGGGTTCAAGTGAGTACTAGTCTTCTTCTATAGTCATAATTTTGATCAATTCATAAGTTAGTGGCTGAAACTAAGAATTTCTTCATAGGCAAATATTCGAGACATCGACTTACGCCAACAATGCAAGTCTCCTCGAGAAGATCGTAGACATCAGCACTGCCGCGTACCAACCCATCAAGACCGTGGGAAATCTAACATGGTCGATTTCATTCCAACCGTTGAGCACAGCGATCACGTCTAAGTCCGCAGCAATGGGCGGAAATGCACTGGGACTGTCGCCAAGCGATGGTAATTTAATCAGTAAGGAAACCTCCTCTACGCCTACTATTAGAACGTCTCCGCTGACTGACAAAATAGTATCTCTTCTCGGGGTCACCTGGTCGAACCCGGCAGACGACGCCGCCATAACAGCTGCGGTACAGAAATACATGGCCGATGCGGACAGCTTTGCAGCGTCAGTCGGAGGTCTACATCATTACAAATACCTAAACTACGCTGGCAAAAATCAGGATCCCATCATTGGTTACGGCTCGAAGAGCAAGAACAAGTTGCAGAGGGTCTCGAAGAAGTACGACCCAAGAGGGGTATTCCAAAAGCAGGTGCCAGGTGGGTTTAAGCTGTTCAAGTGAGCAGTGATATATAATGCGTGGAATATGTGGGGGAGAAGAAAGCGACATGTAGTATGCTGCAAAGGAGTGGATCCTTGGAGGGGAAGGATGCGCAATCTTTGGTGCTTTTTTGATTAAATTGGAGATAACAAAATGGCTTGGGATTGGTTGATTTTGATTCTGGTTCAGGGATTCGATTGGTACACGCCGGAAAAAGGTTAACGGTGCGATTCTTGATAGAGGTTTCGGCGTCTTGAATTCATGATTTCGTTCAATATTTTACGAAGAATTGTGCTTCAATAGTTGATTCTAGTAATTGTGATCCATACTACTATACGGTATCAGCGCTATGGATCGTGTAGTATCGTCTCCTGGAAGTTAGATCTCGAAGTTGGAACTCCGTGGAGTGATTGTTTCGGAAATCAGCTTTTGACTTTCGCCAGTGCTTGTTATAAGCCTGACGACGCGCGTTCTGGTAGTTGTTCTATTCCCCATTTAGCCTGAAGTCGTAAGCCCTCCTTCCCGAACGGCATTGACTGGCGGGGGGGATTCAAGCACCCTAAATTACGATGCTCTTCGCACAATTGACCAATGGTACTCAGCCGAGTTAGTCATCGACCACGGAGGATCGCGGCCGGATCGCGTTTCCGTCAAATTCAGGAAAGCGATGCGATCTCAATGAAATACTTAAGTCTAGCTACGACTCCAGTCCTTGAACTTCGAGAGATTATTCGCAATCTATCCCCTAGGTTCAACAGCCTCCTCGTCTCCAAGTTTCAGTACATCGCAGTTCTCGTTCCTTCACCGAAACCATGTCCCTATTTGATCCATTTGCCATTCGACAGGACCGCGACATTGCCCGCAGCTTCGCCATCACGTCCACAGTCCTCCTCAACATTGCTCTTCTCCAAAACATTATCGCTATCGCGACGTACTCTACGTTCAATCCTGCCCCTATAATCACAACAAATTCAGCGTCGCGCTCCTCGGTCTCCTCGAGATCGCGTACCACCACTCGTTCTTCCTATTGCTGCTGGTGTTCCTTTACATCCCGTGTACCTCACTTGTTCAAGCATCGCGATGGTGTCAAGACGATACGGTATTTCACTCAGATCCTAGTGGTCGTCATTATCATGCAGGTTGGTGGTCTGTTCACGGAGTGCGTCGATGGCGGGTATAAGTTTGGCGGGAAGTATAGTGGACGCGAGGATAAAGTGATGGGAGTTTTGGGATGGTATATCTGGCCGGCGGTTACAGCGATGATACCTGGACTATCGTATCTTAGTGTTAAGTACTGGCTGAAGGTCAGGGCGAAGCGGTACGAGGGCTTGTCGGCAGCTGGTTATGGGTCGTGCCCTTAGTTGCATGTCTTTGTTATAAACCGAATTGGAATGATTAATCCCTTTGTATCTCGGGATAGTAAAGGCCTTCTCATCAAGAATAAAAGCCATCAGAAATGAGTGGAAGTGGTAGCAATCTAGTCCGAATGATCGACTTCGTTTTAATATCTTTATTCCCTCGATGTGATAGAAATTACTGCTAATATGAGGCTTGTATATATATTAACATTCTGCACATGAGCAGATTTCCAGATATCCGTTCCAATCCCGGAACAAGAAAAAAATGTCAAGATGTAGAATATATATTTTTCGTCTCAAGAATGGGATCTCTGTCGAAGTGTTAAATAGTTATAACTTATGTCGAGATGACATGTTCAGGAAGTTCATAGAGATTCGTGGGAAAGATTGGTTCTATCATTCCTTCATCACACGTTGCTTTTTTCGAACGCGAAAATGCGCTATGTGTCATGTAAGTGGCTCGTAAGGAGTAGCTAGATCTATCCTCTTTGCAGAATAAACTAGGATCAGCTTACTGGAGCAGTTTCTCAGTCTATACTCCAGCGTCGTAGCCCATTTCCCCTGCTTCCCTATGTCTGGCTCGTAACACCTGCGTCTGTAGCCTTCTTCACGGCTTCCTCAACACTATCCTTCCCACTGATAAGATCAAGCCACCATACACCATTCCTCTTCGTCATGATATCACCTTCCGGCAACCCTCCTTCCAGTAATTTGACCGCGACCGCAGCAACGTCGTCTCGCGGTATCTTTCCCGCGAGCTTCGCCTTACCCAGTTCCACTTTACCCGTACCAGCATCATCGCTTAGCGTTCCCGGTCGGAGAACAATAGATAGGAGATCCTTTCTCCCGCTCTTTGCGGCTTCCGTTGCAAGGTACTCGTCCGCTTTAGTCTTCATCTCGCAGTACAATCCGATCGCGTCCCAGCCTTTCTGGTAAGTCTCCTTGTCGGCGTCGTCCCAGTACGACGGTATGTCGTTCTTATCTCTGGCGACGGAGGCAGAGATGGTCATGAATTTCTTCACAGAAAGGGATTGCAGCGCCGACGAGATCGTGCGGGTTGCGGCGTGGTAGTCGACGTTCCGCGTACGTTCGGGACCGCCTTTTCCACCGGCACCTTTGTCGGAACATCGTTAGCTACTTGTTAAGGACTTTTCAATGATGCAATTGAGGGAGTGTGATGCTTACCGGCTGCCCAGATCACCGTGTCCTTGTCCTGCATGAGCTCCTTTAGACGGGACTCAGTGATCTCCTCAATGGAGTCTACGACTGGGTGAGCATTGGGCGAGATGGAGGATATCTCGGAGGTTTGTGACTGGTCGCGAATGACGCTGGTAACGTGGTGGGAGCTGGCGGTGAGGAGCTTTGTCATGCGCAGGGCGATCTTACCGTGACCGCCAATGAGTAGGACTTTCATGGTCATATTCGATATCTAGACAGTAGTAGATTGTGGAAGTTTGTTTGAAGCAGTTGAGAACTTGGAGTTATCTTCCTATATAGCAATGATGTTTCGGAGTAATTCGAACTGGATTGGGTTAAAAATAAGAAGTTAGATATTCGGGGAGAAGACTTCGGAGTATTTATACAGTTATTAAGTGTTCTTAAGCAGAGGAAACTTGATATAGCTAGAGCAGGTGGGAGCACTGCGAACGCGAATAGTCGAAGGATTGATAATACCAGCGCCTGCGGCTAGTATAGATTGCAATTGCAATTGTTTCTTGAAGCTTTGAAAAATCAATTTCTCTCAGCAGTCTAAATAATTCATGAGTGGGGAACTGGCCCTCGTTCCCCGCAGTGTTAAGCGGGAGCCTCCTGGAAACCCTGCTCGGTGACATCATGTCTTACTAATTGGCGAGGTCGGCCCGGAAAGAGAACATGAAGACCCCGAAACCCTTGTTTTCAACCTCGGAAGTTTAATTCGGGCGACAAATGGGATGTGCCGACAAATTAAGCTCTCTAATACCCATTTGCTTATAAGGCTTAAATTCAAGCACGGTTGCGCTCTCGCCTTGATTTATGGTAAAGCATCTAGAACTTAAGGCGTCAGGGCTGGAGCCCTACAGGATTCCAGAGCAGAAACTCTCAAGCCGCAGAATTTTGCCAGAAGATATCCTTTCGACCAGGATCGTGATCGAAGAAGCACATCTAGCTAGGGTCTGCATTTTCGAGGATGGTTCGGCGGCGCACGCCATTCTCGGGAAATGCCATGACTGTCTGGACCGTTTGAGGGATCAAGTGATATCGACTCTAACGACTTCGCGATAGGATAAATTTAAACCCTGTGCCTTGGCCGATATTTATCTGGGGTGTCTAAGACATTCACGGACTGGTAAGCGCGGGACTTTTCAGCTTCTTCAGGTTCTGCTCCCCTGCCTTCAAAAGTGATATACTTGTGCAAATCGTTACTTTCAAAGCTATTTCCCAGCGACAGGTGGGGGTTCACCCGACCGTTTAAGAAAGCGCGACAGGAAGCGCAACAGGGCGGATCCTGGACCGACCGTTAGGGGATCCTCGTATAGCGTCTGGCTTTCATGGGTGTCGTTTCTGAGCCGCGTTCTTAGGGTCCTGGGACAACATACTAGGACCAAATGTCTGTGATGTGACTCTGCGGTGCGACTTTTACTCTCATAGTATCTGTAATGGTGGTAGGAAGGTAAGTAATTTTATATGCTAACTAGTACACACATCGCCGAAAGAGTGTTCCTGAACTGCGTTGACGGCATGTTTGCATTGTTTGAAAGCTTAATCATCTCGAGTACGGGGGTAGAAAACCTAGAGAACCTCTCTAATATCGAGAACATAGAAAGGCAACAATTGTAGCGCATTGACTAGCATTTTTTCTGATCCAAATTGCACATTTTCCCCCACCGGAAAGTCGTGGATGCGTATTGCGCTGCTTGCTGGCGTTCTTTGGCGAGGGGATATGCGCCGAAATAAGCAATTCCGCGCGCATCAATCCTCGTCTGACAGAGATTGCAATCAAGAGAACATTTTATTCCGTATAATACCTACTTTCTGTTCTGGAAGAGAACATTACTTACCTATGAACTTTTCAGGGGGAGACCGCTGTCGAAACTTTGAATTTTGGAATGTTCGTTCTTGATTTTGGAGAATTATCGTTTTTGATGTTAGATTATGCTGATTAGGACGGGCAGAGATTCCGATATGCCGTTACTTCTAACAAGCACTCCGGATTTCGTATATAGGTACGTTGGTGAGCCGCCCGTTTTGTCTCATCTGATTCTCGAGGACTTTTTCGCGTTTTTCTGCCTTTACTACGTCGTCAGGCGTTTAATCCAAGATGGATCAGTACATATCTCCGCATGGCGGGCTGGTTAGTATCATCGTTTTCGAAGAAACCCCGTATTCCAAACTTCCGATGCGTTCAGATCATGAAAATAGCTAACAATGATTCTTCTACTGCACTAGATCGTCGAATGGATGCTGGTATGTATCGGTTTCATGTTCGTCTGCATGCACCTATACGTAAACGGATGGCTCCGTCGCTCGCTCAACTTGAGCGACTACCTCGTGACACAGGCCCTTGTCCTTCTACTGTTCATGACGTGCTGCGATACACTCAGCTTCTCTTGGGGGTTCTGATATACACGGACTGGCTGGGGAAGCGAAGGCCGTTGATTCGGAGTACAAACTCACGGTTATATTCAAGGTGAGGGACGAGTGATTTTCAAACCGAAACAATTTAGGTAAGCTGACAGATGACTATATTTGCAGTTAAACTATATCCGCTCCGTCCTGTATTACATCGCTTCCTGGTCGATCAAGGGCGCATTCCTAGTATTTTATTACCAGCTCATACCGAGGGCGAAAGTTCGATGGCTCAGAATCTCCCTCTACACGGTTACGCATTTTGTGGTCTTATCGTGGATCGTGATAGTATTCTTGAACTACCTGTGGTGCTGGCCCGTCCATAAAATTGGTATGCCTTTTATTCATCAAAGGGACTATGAAAGCCGCGCCAGATTGCGAAGAAAAGCTTTATTGAGACAAAATCACGGAACAGGTCACCAGATCCCAACGAGGCGTGCTACGCAGCCATCCAAGACGTTCCATACTACACAACTCTCGGTCTACACCTCGCCATCGACGCATGATCTACATCCTGCCGTTACCCCTCTTACGTATCCTCCACCTCAGCCGTAGGAAAAATCGGCATCGCTCTTATTTCGCTCTCGGTGCTATTTGCATGGCAATCTGTGTTGCCCGCGTTGTGTCGCTGAGATCGGTTTTCAACCCCGCGCTGTGGGCGTGCTGGTCCGCCGCGGAGCAGGTATCGCAGATTATCGTCGTCTGCTGCCCGCCACTGAAGTGGCTATACAAAGCTACGCGCGAGAACAACTGGAAGCGTGCGGGTGCATTAGTAGTAGATAAAGACGCGACGGTCGTGGATAAGGTTTCGAGTTCGCCGACGCAGTGGCGGGCGAGCCACAACAGGGGTGAGGAGGACGCCGAGAAGCGGAGAAGGTAATAACGTGAACTCTAACACGAGCGGTAGTAACGCGAGCGTGAAGAGCGACAGTGATACCTGTTCTTTCCGGAGGAACCTGAGCGTGGACAACAGCCATGACAGAGATTGGAGATGTAATGACAGTGGAGGAAGCGAGAGAGGCAGAGCTGACAGTGATGTTCTTGTTGTTGAAAGTGCACAGTCGGATACTCCCACTGTGAGCTGTACAGCGAGATACTCCCACTGTGAGCTGGTACAGCGATGCAGCGTCGGGCTCTGACTTGGAGATTGAGGGAGGGCCGCCGCCGGTGCCGAGGACGGGGCTTGGTGTTAGTGGAGGGAGGGCGAGGACGAATTTAAGGAGTGGTTGGCCGTTATCTGAAGTATGAACCCTACCAGGAGTTTATAAATCAAAAATTATTTCGATTGTTTTCTTTGTTCTTCGAGTGGACCGTGACCACCACGGCGTCGTAGCATAATCATTCTGTCAGGCACGGAGTTACTATTTTTGGGAAGTATTATATTAAGTCCTGAAACATAATTATTGGAAGATATTTAAGATAATAGTTGAAGTCCCTCCGCGAGATCTTCAGTAAGAGGTCATCCCCTGCTGCGGTAGCAGAGGAATCAACATCGCTTGACATCTGAGCTTAGGTATACCGCAAATATTCCTGATTGCAAATATCAATATCGAGCTTTAACATACGATGCAATAGCCGTTACTAGCGCTCTCTTAGGTTTGAGTTCAGCACCTATATCTCAACAAGGAACTTTCTTATAAATTCGAGAGCTTAAGCGCATTCCGTGAGATTCTAGAACCATAGAATCGCTTACAGTATGCAATCAAGCATCTTCCTGATCCTAGAATTACGATATTATGAACAATGATGCGGAAGAGTTATCGGAAACGAGTCGAGGCAATCTGGTTACAGTATAATCACTGTGTGATCGTTATAGACACGGTTTGGGATATAGGTGCGAATATCTGCATGACATCGGAACAAACGCTATAAGTAGAGAGCAAACACTTGAAAGAATGGATGAAGTCCAGAGTTGTGATGATGTTAGTTGGGGCGAGGATACCCTATAAAACCCCACAGATCCAGATGGCGGCTAGATCCCCAGTTTTACAAGCTTCTCCCTCGCAACCCGTTTAATATCCAGCAATATTCGTCCGTAAGACCTCTATTGTGGCCTTTTTCCTGGAGAAAATCAAGTAGAATAAAGCAAAACATGAGAGTCAATACATACCTCCTCATAGTGATGGAGGCCATCGCGATTCCCCGCGCTGTCTTCGGGTTACCGACAAACGCCCAGACGACTTACACTCCGAGTACAGTAGACGACACTGCGAGTTCCACTCCTGTAAGTCTCCATCCGTCTTGAGTATTTTTTTTTGATCGTTGATACAACCGCATAATACCGACCATTAACGCCTCCGTTATCACGCCCAAGTCGCCAACCGCTTCAGGTTGACCACTGCGGAGAAGGCTTATCTCGGCGCTATAGCCGGCCTAGCCATCACTGGTGGCATATACGCGGGCAAGTCAACCGGCCCGGTCGTGAAGAAAAAGGTCTTAAGCGACTGGGAGCTGCCGTCCTAGGTCTAAACGCGAGCTAAAGTCTCTCGACGCGATCGTGGAAGATCTAGCGAGGACGAGGACGAGGACCCAAATTCCCCGACAGACAGCATAGACGTCGACTATGGCGTGCTCGATTCCAACACGGGCAGTCTTTCATCCCCCGAGGAAACCTCGCTCGAGTACCTGCAACCATATGAGACGCAGGAGGAAGTGGTACAGGCGTCGAACGATAAGCTGGATAAGCTACTAAGCGCCCTCGAGAATTACAAGCAACTACCAAGTCTTACTGCCGAAGACGAGACCCAAATCAGGACGCTGGTTCAGCAGGCGAAAGGTTTGGAGCCAGTCCTCGGAAATGACGCGTCTCAAAGAATCGCGGGCTTCATCAGCGGCGGAAGCAAGAGCATGGCACGCACTTGGAGGTGACCAGGCTATCCTTGACAAAGACGCGCTTAGCCTCCGAGTCGGTTCCCCTTTGGAAGATGCATTTTGGAAGCGTTAAAGTATGGAAAGGAGGACAAACTCCCTGTTTCAAGTAGGGTGATTCAATGATATACGCTACTTAGATGGAGATTATATTTACGTTTCTTCTATAAAGCTCAATGCCCGTTCGAGGGTATGCATTTCACAGCAACGGTGTTACATACTTAAAACATCGTGCATGCTTGAGGTTATATTTGTCCGCATTTCTAAATTACTCTGCCTAGATATCACAAAAGTACAGGTGAGCCTAAAAGGGCTTATTTCTTTCCGGGGCTGTAATTTTCGAGCCGTATCGCTCGAGCATGAATCTCGTGGGTTTTTACTTTTTGCTGGGAGCGTATAATATTAAGATTGGATCTAGAACTGGTGTCCAAAGAGATTCTGACGAGTTTAAAATTTCATCTGCCTATTTTTTAAACGTAGGTTTGATATCAGCACTTCAGAGAGCTACAAACCCTGATGACTTGACGATAAAGTAATATCCCTATGAGCTTAATGACTAACCGCGGTCCTGTGGGATTTTAGACTCGCACGACCACCTCGCGATACTATTCGGTTATAACTCTAACTGACGATACGGTAGAAACAAGCTATTTTGAAAATAGGCTATCTAGGATTTATGACGTATAGCCATAGGGTCTCGCGAACTTTATATAAGCAAATACCATGACATCACGCCAAAGACTATAGTCCTCTTCAGATTAGGAAGAAAACTTGAAAGACAAAATGTTCTTCGGTTCCTTCCCCTTTCCTCAACCTACCTATCCTCTTAACAAAAGTCGATTCTTTTTCCACTTTGCTAATACCGAGCGATTGAGCGGCAAGTGATCCTCAGTCGAGAATATCAGAAGAAAATACTCGAGCGAAAACGAGAGAAGAACAAGCTTAAATATGAAAAACAATGCATATCTGCTGGCCGCGGTGGAGATCCTTGCGGTTCCCCACGCTGTCTTTGGTGCACCAACGGGCGATCCTGCAGATCCTACTGCCACCGGGAGCGCTATCAGCCAAACTGGACGGTAGGTCTTGTAAGTATCCCGTTTAGCCTGGTCTCTCTTTTTTTTTTCGTAATGATATGATACAGCATGCCGAACGATACTGACAATGGGCCTATCTGGCGGTCTCCATATGGTGAAGCCGCAAGCACCTGCCGGTCCGACTACACCCGATATGCCGGACTGGATGAAAGCCGCCCTCGCCGGCTCCGTTGGCGGCGCGGTCGGCTGGGGTCTTTCTCCCGTCATTTTCAGTGATAAATCGAAAGATAAGTATAAAAACCTGAACCCGCGGTATGAGGAGGTGTCGGCTCCTATTAAGGAGTCACTTTCTAAGAAGGCTCGGAGCCGCTCTCGCCCGAAGAAATGTTAGAACGGAATCGGGAAATGAATGCGGAGAAGCACAGCGTAAGCTCGACGCTATCGAGGAAAGTGACGGTGAAGACGACGAGACGAGGAGCGGCACGGCGATGCGAGCGAACGCGAAGAGTCCGAATCACCCGAGGAGAAAAAGGCTCCAAGGAAGAAGAACTCTCTAAACTTGAATATTGACGAACAGGACTTGGATACTGGGAAGTTAGACGTTACGGACAAAAGCGCTTTTGAGAAAATCAGACAGTATATTCGAAACCGAAGGAGCAAGGAACCCAAGGAGCTAGCGGGGATTAAACGCTGACACCGATCAGAGGCTCGGAGCCATCATCGCTGGGGATCTGGAGATATAGGCAGAAAGCAAATGAATGAAGCAATAGAAGTGATAGTTGAGGGAAAGGATTGGAATTTATTGCAAAAAGATCAGAGAGATGGCTACGAGAGTCGGTTTTCACATTCTTATCATTATATGCCTTGAAGCTGGGACTGGACCAAGCTAAAATAAGCTGTATTCAAAATAATAGATAGAGAATGGACAGTTTTGATTGTAGTAATGAAGGTGCCGTACAAATGTAAACACGCCTTGATATGAGTGTCTGCTTTAACAGATATCTTCCACTTCTCCAACCTCGTTGGACGCTGGACCCAGGTCACCCGTGAGCGTTCTGTTAAAAAGCTCCATGAGCATGTTGAAGCAGATTCCAGCGATGGCCGGATCGTAACGTCCCTTGCTCAGCTCGTCGCGGATGAAAGCATCTGATTATTACCCATCGTTAGCGAAGTGATGCAGTATTCAGGGTGAGTTAGACTTACGCTGAGCCCAGGCGACCTCGTAGAAGCTGAAAGTGATGTTGCTCTCGTGGAGCGTTTTGCGGATGAGGTCGCGGCCCTCCGGCGGGACGTGGTTATCCCTCTTACCGAAGATCTTTTGGACAAAGGGAAATACCAAGTTAGTCGGACTTTCAAGCTCCCCCTTGGTTTGTTGGGTTCTTGAGTTGAGAAGGCGAAGAGTACATACCATGATTAGCTCCCCCGTGATTTCACCCGCGCGGTCCAGGCTGTCGTCCTTCTTCCCCTCGCCGAGCGAGTGGGCGTGTATGTCGGTCGCAAAATAGCACACGGCCGCACGGACCCTCTTATCGAGCGCGGCGCGGAAGGCCAGGTGGCCGCCGAGGCACATGCCTGTCGCGCCGATGCGCCCGTTGCAGGTCGGCAGGTTGACGAGGTAGTCGATCGTGAGCGTGGCGTCTTCGTCGTAGGATTCGACTTTCTATTCCTCAAGTATGACGGGTGGTTGTTAGTGCGTTTGCAGGTGACTGACGGGTTGGAGGGGAAGATAACCTTGGTGATCTTGAGTTTGTTCCCTAGGTCTGTTCCTGGGACGTCGTACGCGAGCGGCTCGGGACCGACGAAGCCGTGGTACGATGACGGGGCTGCAACGATGTATCCGTGGCCGGCGATCTGACGGGCGAATCGAGCGACGGTCCGGTTACTGTGTGAACGGATTGCGAGGGTCAGCTGGGTTGAACAAACGAGGCGTAGCCACAACTCGGAGGAATGCATTACTTGATAGATCTCGCTGAAGATCACAACGCCGGGGAATTTCGCTTCGGATAGTTCGGGATCGAGGGGTGAAAGGTGAAGATGCCTGCTCGATGGATGGCTTGTTAGCAAAATGATTTGCTTCCGAGCAAATGGCCGGCGACCTTCTTGTTCGACGAGGATTCTGGAAGCTCCGGCCTGCGGGAGGGTTCGAGTTACTCACGCATCGTTCCGCTACCACCGGCTGTGGTGGCAACGTCAGTATGGGATTCTTCGATTAGCATTGCGATGAGGACGATTGGGATGTTGAAGGAGGGCAATTGGTGGTTGAAGGTTGATGGAGTTTGTTGTTTTGTTTTGGTGAACTTGAGTTCGTCAAGAGAAGTATTTTAATTTTATCCAAGCAGCAAATCTGGAAGGTTAAGGTGGGGTGAGCAGGAAAGCGGGCAATTTTCACTGCCCGGATTATAAATATTCCGTCTCAGGTGTAAGATACCGCTCGAAATGGCACATCTTATGAATCAAACTTATCATGATGCTGGAACAAGATAATGGGTATACTGAAGTATTATATCTACATATCGTGGATCGTGGTACGTCCGTGGTCACATGGCTAAAAGCTTTTCAATCGATACGCGTAAAATATCGCGATACAGTACCGGGAGAAGGAATATGCCAAAACGCCAACCGACAGGGTACGAAGTCCAGAACGATGGAAGAAGAGAACAATAAAGCAATTGTGAGTATCGTAATAACACTTCAGACCATCTCGCTGTCCCTCCGAGGTCTGGGCTGACTGCCGTATCTCATATGCGCCGCGCTAGCGGTCGTAGCTGAGTCGCTGGTGGCGACGATTCCAGCGATTCTTGAACAGGCTCTATGGAGTCCCCGGTCTCGAATGTCCCGTTCGACATTTCCCTTTCCCGCCGCGACGATTCCCCATTTTCCGGTCCGGCTTCTTCTTCGGTATGTTCTGGTAGTTTGGGCTCGCGTTGCCAGTCCATAGATAAGGATCATGGTGGCGGTAGTCTTTGTGTTCATCCTTTGGTCCGACACTGTGGATGGTGTTGCTACGTGGAAGCGAAATCAAAGCGTTAACAGGTGAACCAACTTATCTTGAGAGATGTTATGTATCGAGGAGAGAACTTACTAGGCCTTTTCGCCTTCCTTGCCACGACGAGCGCCAACTGACGCGATCGTCGCGCTGGTTGCCGCAGTCTGGTGAAAGTCGCCCGTTTCCTCCGGGTGCATCTGCGATTGATTCACCGTTGTCGCCAATCCGTACGACCTAGCCGACCGCCGCATCTTCGGCCGCGCACCGAACCCGTTCGCCGCGAACGTGAGGAAGCTGAGGATAACATCCGACGGCTTCCGCTTCGGGAACAGGATCGGCTTCAGCGCAGGGAAGCAGTTGATTATTACCGAGATGTCCAATTCCATCACCATGAAAACTTCTTGCCCGCTGACCTTCGAGGGAAAATCGTTGGAAGTGAGCCATGGTTTTAAAGTACGCACGCGGAGGACGGAGAAGAGCGTTATTATGGATCCCGCGAGAACATGCAGGATATCGCGCACTTTCGCGCCGGTGGAGGTTTAGCATCTTCCAGACCATGGGGATGGGGAGAATCAGGATCATGAAGTCGCAGACGATCAGGAAGGCGCCGGCGAGGATGAAGGCGATTACGCGGTGGATGCATTTTTTGTCGGGTCGGCACTCGCGGACCTTCTCGTTAAACTGGGTGTAAGCAGAGTTAGGTAGTATTATGAGCACGCAGAACGGTATACTAGATACAAGTGTACTTAGGGATCGGATTGGTACCTTGAACGGGTGCAGCCACATGAATTCGCTGGGATGCATTGGAGGGCAGTTATTAGCCACGCCGTTAGGGATAGCATGATAACGAGGATGGCGATGACGATGACGGATTCCGGTAGACCTTGTCGGGGTTCAGGCGGTAATAGAAGACAGGAACGACATTTTGATGAGGATGGAGCCGATGAAGAACATCTGGTAGGCCGTATAGATCGTCTGGGAAAGAGAAAGGATTTTGGGTTAATATATGTATGCTACGGAAACGGATTGTTCCTCCATAGGCGAATTCGTCAAGAGCCACTCACTATTCCCCATTTTTGCAGCGCCTTGTAAGTGAAATCGTAAACGTGAGTTGATGGCGTGATATGTAGGCCTGGAAAGAAATCGTTAATTACTTATTTCCAGCAGCATGCAAACGGGAATCAAACTCGAAATCAAATTCAACTTCAACGTACAGATAGCGCAGCAGACATTGAACACCATAGACGCCGTAGCCAACCAGTCTTCTACGTGCAATTTCCGAGGAGCTTTGAAAGCGCGAACGTAAAGCCTCATGAGCAGGACGATGCCAGCCAAGCAGGAAGAGACAATGTAGAATGTCACGTCGTGGCGGCCGTGCTATCGTGGGGCAGTTTCGGGACCAGCACGACCAGCGACCTCAGGACATTTATGGGACTTATCGGAAATCCATCGCAGGAGAGGAACGGCCGAACGTCTCGTTGATCCGGGTCTCGTTCTGCTGGAACACTTCTAGCACCTTCTTCGAACATTCCAGCTGCGTGAGGTCCAAAAACCCGAAATATCCTGGATAACGAGGCCGCCGTAGATTAGGTCCGACGTTGCTTTCCGTGTCAGGTTGTTCGTGTAGTATGCCATTAAATCCGCCTCCATTAATTTAATAGCGTCCGCCTCCTGCTGCTGCATGATTTCATAGCAGTAACCGTTGGACGAAAGAAAATTTGCGAAATTGGAGGGAGGAGGAAGTTCTACGAGTGTGGAGGATGTAACAACATATTTATTGCATGCAGGATATTGCTGGAATTAACGGGCGGCACTAGATTCGGAAAAGATCTTAAAGAGCTTATTTCGTTTAGAGGCCAGAGGAACGTTGGCTTATGCATGCCAGTAGTGCCAGTATCTGCTGCCGTAGGACTCTACCGATCATACCGGCTTTCATTCCAAACTTAGGGAGGATGGGACCGCTTCACCGGGGGAAGAGGAAAAAGAAAGCCACGGTCGATGGATACCAGGGAATAAACTCCGTCTTTCGCTGCTTCAAACCATCGGCGGAATCCATATTTAACTCGAGGAAGTGGCATTACCTCTGCGTTTTCAAGAATAAAACTCCCTGCTTCCAGTCATTTTTACCCACTACCCGATTGTCCAGCACGATTGACGATTTCTGCTGAGGACCAAATAGTGGATACCCGTGGTAGACTTTTGCTCTGAAGATATCACGGTATCATTCATTTAGAAAAATGCGCCACTGGTGCTCGTATGGACCCCGCACTGGCGCCCCGGGTAGGACACTGTCCACCCAAAGGCTTAAGCGTCGAGCTCTGATTTGACAGGTCTTACATGATCTAGACTTTTGTCTGTTCTGTTTCTCCACCGCACACCACATGAAAAGGATGGAGGAGATTTCCGTTGAACCAGAGTTGAGGGAAACCTGGTATGATGATAGTGTAATCTTCTACACTCAGATATATGCATAACAACAAGCTGAGACTTGAAAAGCTTCCAAGCAGGTTATATAGATCTCTATCGTGGAAACATCGTGAAAAACCTCGGCACTAGGGCCCTTAAGATCAATGAGCTTAGCCTCAAGTATAGTCCAAAGGGTATTTGGACGCGACTCGAGCTACTACTTGCCAGCCTTCTGTTTTCCCAATCCTGGCTTTCTCATTTCCTCCAGCAAGGAGCTCGTAGGAAAAAACTTGTCTGGAAATTCCGTTAGCGACTCGTTAATTAGCGACCCAATCATATATTTTCTGCCCAACTGCCGGGCCACCAACACTAACAGCCTTTAAATATAGTAAAATTTTGTTGGAATCGCGTTTTCGAACGTTCTCACACTCATCTTTGCTACTTACGAGTGCAAGCCTCAGAGGCGTGGCCTGGGCCGGCCCGCAAAGAGGTCCCGACGGAGAATATTCGAGCGCGGGCGGCCTCAGGCGCGTCGTCTCCCTCTTGGCTAGCCACGTTGTTGCCGGGCAGCGAAGCCGCGAAAGGTTATTGTTTCTCAAAAGAGTCCTCATGGCCTTACTTTTTAAGTTCTCGGAGGAGTGTAATTCGCTCACGAGCAGGGTATCGGAAAATTGAATTTAGGCTCCCTCATCTAATCTCCTCGTTACCTAGACTTATAAGATTTTCGCTAAAGCTGTCTGATAACCGGGTTAGAACTTTATTCCCCGGGGTCAATTCGTCAGTAATTAGAACGGGCTCTATATAGATCATCATCAATAAACCGGACCTGTCAGCGAGAACTCTGTCTCTCTGGCTAGAATATATTTTTCTTTCTCGAATTGCATCTATTCCTAAGTAAAAGGGCAAAGTTATAAACAAGACGCTAAGGGAATTCATATATCAGCGGAATTCGCAATCTGGTTGTTGTACAAAGTAGCACTGAACGAATGGGAGGGATTTGGGTCCACTTCGATACGAGAAAGGAAAGCACACACAGGCAAGGGCAACCAACTCACAGCATTTCTTCATTTCGCTCCCTGCTGGATTTGAAAAAACCTTGTTCCCCTCTGCCGAGCTGTCCTCAAGTGCTTTGTTATCTAATTATCGTGGTTGATGGATGATGTATACTGCATTGGTTCCTTTCCCTAATAGAGCTGAACATTTTACAGAACCCGGCATACGACCATCTCAGATTGCCAATCGGCTTGTCGTATACCTGGCAAGCGTATGTGTTACCCCCGCTCTAAACCAATCCGCCTTGATAAATCACTCAATCGCGCAAAGTTGGAAGGAAAAGCTGGGAATGGATCCGTGCATGATGTGCGTTCGGGGAGATTTTTCTTCTAAAGATTTAAAAATCAATCAAGTTTTTTTTTCTCGGAAAGGAACCGCTGGTTCAGCAGGAAATGATTTGACAGTCGATCGTAATAAGAGTAACAATGTTTACTTATCTTTCGCTTGCAATCTCCCCTTAACCCCTGCGATGTTGGCTTGGCCCGGAATACAATAAGAAGCCCTCCTGCCCTCCCCTCTTTTCTGTATGAATCAAGATCTTCAGTCATTGCTGTTTGACTATAGAAAAGGTTCCCGGAATATTGAAACACAACATACTGTCCACTACGACGAACAATTTCGCAATGGGTATTTTTGACAAAGTGACCGGCGCTTTCATCAGCGCTGCGGTCATCTCTATGGATTTTTCCCTCCTGATCCTGAACATGTTGACACCAAACAAGAAAGAAGGAAACGTAATTGCGAAGGGGCAGCCGGGACACCACCTCAGTTGGCCCGAGTACGTCCTCCCAAGGAAGGCGACTCCGCTCCGCGTGCCCCATGCTGAACGCGATGGCAAACCACGGCATCCTCCCCCACGACGGCAAAGACATCCCTTCCGTGATCTAACTGACAAAATCCACAAGACCTTCAACTTCGCGCCCACCTTCTGTTTCTTCTCCACCAAGTACGCCGCGGACTTTCTGCAACGCTCGTATTGGTCTGGAAAGTTCGATCTGGCTGAACTAAGTAAGCATAACGCGATCGAGCACGACGGCAGCTTGACAAGGCAGGACACGGCACTCGCACCGGACCAAGGAAAGCCAGACCTAGAGCTGGTGAACCGCTTGCTCGGTGAGGCGTCTGGTAGGTTACCAAACGGACACGCTCAGTTGACCAAGGACGACCTCGTACGGGCGCTGGCAAGGCGGAGGGCGGAAGCGAAGAGAACGAACGAGCAGTTTTCGGAATCCACTACTACGAACTTTTTCGGAAGCGCTAAGTACGTTTCCAGTATTACATTTCTCCCTTTGGGGTTGCAAATGGATAACTATTGCTAATGCAAGACTTATACTAGCTCATCGACCATGCTCACGATTTTCGACGGCGATATTGAGGACCTTACACCTATGCTCACCGAAGAGCGGTTCTCGGAACACTGGAACCTCGTGTGCGGTCCTATTTCGGACTTCCGATGGCAAAATTCAACGCGTTGACGCTAGGAATCGAGAAGGGCGTTAAGGCTGCCAAGGTCGAGTGAGATCGGTCGCCAGTAATTGATCAGAAAAACTGGGAACATATTTGGCTGTTAGAAAATTACCAGGTCGGGAGGGTTGGGGCAAGAGGAAACGAGGTTGGCAGGCTTTTATCAGGATTCATCAAGTGACCTCACGATGTAATGGATCGCGATGGAATATGCGGACAGGTAATGCTCATGAGTCTTGTAAAGAATATTATTATTTACGATATTATTGAAACTATAGTCAATTAAACCTCGCATGATTTACATGAAGAAAAATGGAGTATCCAAAGTCAAAAGAAATTGCGTCAAGCACATAGACTAAGCGACCGGAACGACGAAGATCTGATTTTTCTTAGTGCAGAAATTTCAAAACTTGAGAAGGTCTTAGAAGGAGATCGAATCAATAATAAGCCGGGCCTGCCATAGGCGTGGAGTAGAATTGCGCTGCGTGGCCCCCGCCACCAGGTAAAACTGAGTTTGCACTCAGAAGCGGAGCAATTCCCTGCGCTGCAGCAGCGCTGATCTGCATCGACTTGATATGCGGAACAATTGGACGGTTAACCCTGTAGTCCCAGTCATCGCAGAGTCTCCTGATTGTTTCGTCGCGGATCCTCATGACGTCCCACATCTTCCGGTTTCCTTCTTCCATGATTATGGTCCTGCGACTTGTCCGTCATCTGCGTCAGCTTCCAGGCCCTCTCTGCCTCAGCTTCGTGAAGAGAAGCATTGCAAAGGCGCACTTGAAGCGCTTTTCGCCATTCAAGATGGACTGATAAGACTTCAACGGCCTTTGCGAGCATGTCTACGTTGCTGACTGGTATACCGCTGCCGACAGGAGCACTCGCGGGAGGAGCGGAAAGAGTGCTCGAAGCGCTTGCGAGGATGTCTTCGAAGGCGGCTCGCTCCTTCTCATCCGACCTACTGACGATCTTCCTAACGAGTTCGAGATGATCTTTCCTCCTCTGGTATTTCTCGCGAGCAGCGTTGCCTCTGGTCTCAAGCGTCAATTTGATATACCAGTCGTTGAGCCTCTGTATTTCATTGGGGTCGTAGGCTCCACGGCTCCCCACCCAGTTCCTGTTGTTGAGGTCTTGGGCTTTCGCCTGGAAGCGCAGACTTCGTCGACTTTTGCAAGAACTCGGTCATGAAGTCGAGCGTGTCGCAAATCTCCCGTCCTTCGTAGGCCATGCCTCCTTCAGTTTCCAGTTATCTAGACCGCTACGGGTCCACCGTTTTCTTTGTTGACGAACTCCGCGAGGAGTTTACGAGCCGTTGAGTGATGCAATTACTTTCTGATAAGACGCTTCTTGGGCTTGTGGGTTTGCTCAAGCCAGATGTCGTACTGCTGGGTGTCGCGCAGCTGTTGTGAGATTCGTAGGCCGGTTTGTGGACCGCGGTGGATTTGATGTACTCGTTGTACTTTCGTGTTCGCGTCCTTGAAGGCGGGATTATCTTCGCTACCTTCAACTTGACGGAAGAGGGTAGGAGTCTTGCAGTGGCTTCGAGGAGGTTGCTGAAGTGGGTGGGAGCGTGCTAGGGAGCTTGGAGATGTGAATGGGTTGGCGACACCGGCCGACGATGTGGGCGGCGAATACGGCGGGGTAAACGGACCTTGCTGGCTGACTGGAGTTGGATGGTAATGACTCGGAGTCGTAGAAGGGCCGTGAGGCATCGGTGGAGGAGGATGAGTGTAACCGCCCGCTGGCGTTGGTGGCAGGACCGTCCGATCGCGACCGCGACCGGGAAATATTCTAAGAGCGAAGAGGCCGACGTGGCAATGGCAGTCCGCTCCCTTCGTGTGGCAAGTCGCAAAGGTCGAAGTCGCCGCCCGAACAAGTTGGCGATGAACAGTGCCATTGGACACCTGGTGGATATGCTGCCGACACTGATCGCAGAATATTTCCGTGTTCGCGTCGAACATCATCGGGTTGCCGGGGTTTGTTGGACGGCTGGAGCGGTTGCATAGTGCGGTGACCCTGCCACTGGAGGCGCTTGGTAGGCGTAAGGTTGATGTGAGTCCAAGCACCGTGGGAGTTCCAGGGTGTTGCCATGATTGCTGCTACAGGTGACAGAGATAAGTGATGGTTTCGTGGTCGATAAAAGATATCTTAAGAGGATGAAGGCGATCTGTGAGAAGGTATAGCCCATGAGACTCGTTCTCGAGTAGATGCGCGAAGGTGATGAAAAAGGAGGGAAGGCAAGGTCTTGATCAACCATTTACGCACATAGATCTACATGCCTTCCTTCATGAGCCCATCGAAGACATCTGTCACACCAAAGCCCTGCGCTGCTATAGCGCGAATTTGGAATATAGCCCAACCCACACCTCGCCAAACACTTCCTCTACAAGCATCTTTCAAAGGCCCGGCGAACCAATTAAAAGCCTCTATTTAGCCTGTGCGGCTGAGATCACAAGGCGGATGGAATGAACAAGCTTTTCTTGTGTGACAAAAGGGATCGATGAAAGGGAGATAATAATAAAGCCTCCTGAAATTACCATTTCTAACTCCATGGATTCATGAAACGCCCGAACGCCAATGACAAATCACATACATAAATGAGATGCAATAAACCTGCTACCCGAGAGACGTCCTCGCGCAACCTTGCATCAGCTTCGTCATCCTGAGCATATTCAACCCTGACTTTTCCCTGCTGGAGCGTTTCCTATGATGAAGTATGATGCTATGTGGCACTTCCGCTCCTCACTATCCCACGTCCAAGCGATGCATGTCTTAGAGCTATCAAGGCACGCTTGAGAGCATCCTTCTGCGGATGTTACTCCGTGGATGGGTTTCCTGTCCTTATCTTCCCTCCCGACATGATCCTGACCCACGCGAATAGGACTTCGGCGTAGTGTTTCGAAATTTGGCTGGCCATAGATATTCCAAAGGTCATGCCAAAAGACGACGTCGCGGATATCCCTGAACTTATCGGCAACTCCAATCATCCGCTCCCTGTTGTTCAACCAGTGGAAGCCAAGGAAAGGCAAGCAAAGGCGGTCGGCCGTGATCTTCGTCGTAACGGGCGTTTCCCCGTTGAAGAAGTCATTATATCGCTCGTCGAGGTACACACCCACTTTCATGAAGGTAAGAGCCACCAGTTTATCGCCCAACTCCTCGTGTAAGGAGTGGATGTACGACTGCCAAACGTATTCCTCATTTCGGTCGAACAGCCGGGCCATGGCCTCCCGGGAAAGAAGGAAGGAGGATCCACCGTGTCCGAAGCGTTCATTCCAGCCGCCGAGCTTGTTGCCCAAGTAGTAGGGTTCCGAGGGATTTAGATGCCCTAGCAAAAGTTAAGAGAGGGTCGATGGATATAAGTATCGTCGTCAACCATCATGTACCATTTCCTGTTGGGAATTTTGCTGTACGCGAAACGAAGTCCGGATATAAACTACACAAAAGTATTAGCGTTCGCTCGTCACGGTCTCTCAGAGGTCAAGTGTTTCTGAAGATACAAGAACTCAGAATAAAAGATCGGGCTACCTTCATGCTATCCAGCTCCCATCCAACCTCTTTGCTAACTTTCATCGCGTTCTTGCCCCATTTTGAATCGCCGTCGTCAAGTTATCGTACTTCAACACCTTCTGTGCCGTCCCATGCTCCCTCATTATCCGACTTTGCACCACCGGTTCTATCATGTCATGGATCTCAACACCAGTCTTCCCATCTTTACCCGCGAAGTCTCCTATAACGACTACGTTCTCATCGGTCGGCCTGATCCCCCAAGCTTCCATAAGCGTCGACACTCGATCCTGAGTTCCATATCCAGTTTTTATCACAATTGCAACATCCTTCTTCAAGTTCAGGGAAAACTTGGGTGCTTCGTAAATCCAAGCTAGTTCGTGGTCATCAGGGAAGGCGGTATGTGTTTTTTGTTTGAGAAGGCGAACGAAGAGTATTATCGGGCTGTCGAGGGGAGATATACCGATAACCATAAGACCACCGTACCGAATATGAACAGGGTGCATAGCCATGTTACCAGTCTGCGTGGACTTCGGCTAGCATTTAAAAGAATCATGACTTTTGCTTGAGAGATATAAGATACATAAAGAATTTCTACTTATACTACTGCTGATTTTATTGACGACGGAAAAGTGCGAGACCGTATGATTTTGTATCTAACATTGTTACAGCACAAAAAGCCTAACCCTCCCCCTTTTTTTCGTCAGACAAGGGCCGTGCACTCCTTCGTGGCTATGCTTTGAAGAAAATTATACGTTGATACGTGATACAGATGTGTTACAAGTAAAGAGGAAGCCCGAAGCGCTTTGATACAACGTTGAAAAGGGGTGCGGAATAGGGTGATGTTGCCAGATTTTCGCCCTTCGTCTCCAAATAGGCAAAGGCTGTGAGGTTCGATTTGACAGATCTCCAAAGGAGCTCCCAAGGAATCTCATCGCCTTCCATCGTTCCGCGACCAATAAGCTAACACTTCCTAGATACCAAGAGCTTCGCGTAGCACTAAATACTGAGCCAACACTGAGCCTTGTTATTGAAGAAAACACATGCTTCTCAATTTGCCCGTGCTTTGTCAATTGTAAACTAGTATTTCTCGTTATATTACTTTGAGACATTTTGACTAACTAAAAGTTTTGCTTCTAATTACATTGTTGATGGTTGCACTGCCACTTATTTTATTAATTTTGCTTGAAAGTTGAGTATTGCTAGCGTTTTTGCAAGCCTGATTATATATCACAAGGTGGTTCGAATTCAGTACGTCTGATGAATCTTATCGTATCCCATATTTTGCTTTCCTGCTGGACGACAAATTTCGGAAGCACCGCGTTCCACCCGAAAAGAACAAACAAAGCCCACTTCCACCTAAAAGGGTTAATCACAACGCAGAAGATAAACCAGTAGAGGAGCTCTCCGTAAGTGAAGAAATCGAAGGCTGGTGTAGGGCTGAAACGCTTCACCGCTCTCGTCATGTCGATCCAAAGCTTCATCGCCCTCTCGGATGGTCGCGTCAGCGGATCCCAGAGGAACATGATAAGCAATCGCGTGTAAATACCGATGTGGAAGTGGCCGACCGTGCCGATGGCGTTCACGTATGTCGCGTTCGGGCGGTCACATCAGGGCAGCCAGCAGGGAATGTCTGGAGGAACCAATTTGGGGGTTGTACGGCTCCTTGAGGCATTTTTCTGGGAGAAAATCTAGGGAAGGTCGCTCGAATCCGGTGGCCATTACGACAATATCTGTTGGCAGGTCCACATGCTCTCCAGGATCACCCTTTGATGCGCCTTGTTCCTGTGATTGTAGGAGATAGAATCACCGCGGAACTCCTTGATGTCCCCTCGCAGCCAGGTGGCCGACCCGTTACGGATCATGTCCAAGACGTTATCGTTCACCATAGGCGTGGATTCCCAAAGCCCATGACCTTCTGCCGGAGCGAGATCTTTCAAGTCCCGGTAGAAGAACAGTCGCAGCAGTCGCTCGGGGATCCAAGAGAGGTAAATCTCATAACCGAAGACGTTGAGCGACAGTAGCGCGTCTATGATCGGGTTTCGAGGTATGATCCATTTGTCCGACTGTAAAAATCTTGAAGGTTAACTAGGAGCGCCCTGTTCGGAAGCACATCGGAATGAAACTTACCCTGGACAGAATATTCGTCTTCTTGGCTCCTTTGGCAGCAACATACTCAAGCGCTTCAATTGCGCTAGCACCTCCTCCGATGATTGCGATGTTCTTTCCCTCTACTTCAACACCATCTAGCCTCGATGAATGGACGACCTTTCCTTGGAAGTTTTCGAGACCAGGCATCTTGGGCATTTTCGGGTCACCACAAGTTCCGATCGCCGCCACAACCCCGTCGAAGGTTTCGCTGAAGTCCTCGTTTACAACCCACTTTCGGCCAACTTTGCGAACGCTCTTTACCTTGGTTTCAAACCTCGTACATTCGTCAAGACCGTAATCTTTCCAAATGCGACGGATCTGTGCGACGATCTCGTCTCGTTTCGGGTACGCGTCCTTGAAGCTGACGGCGGGTGGAAACGGTACATGATGCTGTGGATCTGAAGGCCCGAGGTGTTATTCACCCGAGTCCATATTCCCCCGAGATTTTCTTTGCTGCGACCTTCGAAGATCGTGACGGTGCAGCCGTGGGCAACGCAGTGAGCGGCCGCCGAGATGCCCGTCAAACCTTTGTGAAGAATTTCGTTAGCTTTCTGTGAGTTGTAGGACCATTTGAACGACATTGCTTATGGACAGCGCCGGAATACATATAACGAACCTGTTCCAATGATGGCGACATGAGGTCCCTTCCCCTTAATAGATGGAGAAGGTCGAGTTGGGGAGAAGAGAAATATGATAATTCTCTGTAAAAGTCCATAGAGATAAAGGATTGGCTGAAATGGAGTCGAAGCCATCGCGAAGAAATCGAAGTGAATGATTGCAAGACTGCTTATTGGCCGTGCTTTGTAGAATCATAGACCTTCAATTGCAATTTGTGATGCGTAGCGACCGTTATTTATCCACTCCCGTCGTACGAATTTGCGCTCTCTTTAACAGCTGTGTTGCGTGATTCGTGAGAAAAAAAGATAGAGGAATGATGTAATTGTCGGAGGGTTGGGTTTTGCAATATCCTCGGGAGATCGACATGGAAGCTTCTTCCGACAGAATTCCTTATCGCGAAAACAACGCCCCTCCCGGCTTGGGTCTACGTCAGATTCACATGCTTCAGTGAAGCTCATCAATTCGGCGATAGGTCCGAAAACAAATTCCTGGAATATGAGCCATTAAGCCGCTAGTGCTTATCTTGATCTCGGGAGGTGGTCCAGTTGAGAGTTGAAGGCTATTTAATCCTGGCACGGCAGCAAAAAACCAAGTAAGAGTTCATAGTTTTAGGTCAATTTCTTCGAAATACACGATCTTCTTCACTTGCGCAAAACATTCAATGCAGGATCCAGGTGAGTTGCATTTTCATCAATTGATTATACACTCAGAGAAGACGCGGACTGACAATTCTTTTCGATTAATTCGTATGTGAAGTTCGCGAGCTCCCCACGTGATTCGACTACTGACGGAGTCAAAGACTCTCCACGCCCAACGCCTGGCAGTGGAGAAATATTTCACCTCAGATGCCGAATTCGAACATCCCCTATGTGCGGTAACGGCTCAGCGATCGCTCGGAGTCACCAAATCTGGTTGGCATAAACTCCTCGCGCGACCTAATCCTCGGTGTTTACCAATGTACAAAGTGCTATTCACGGATTCAAAACTTAACATCAAATCCATTAGTAGGCTTCCCTTGATCCAATCTCGTTCTTGAATGATGACACATATGTTAACTCGATGTTTTCAAGCCTATAATCGGGAAGAGGAGAGAATCTACACGGAGATGGATCAAACAGTCACATACAAATATCTGCCAATACCTGGTCGGACACTGACGGCCTCACTGGTTTCTGTAATAACACTGCGCAAAGGCTATGAACCTCATACGAGGATGACGAAGGGCACGGTGGGAGTGATACGGAGACCACGCGGGAGCTTTGGTACATAGCAAAGCAAGAAGACCTTTACCAGACTGACGAATGGGTGCACTACTTGCCAGTACCTGGTGGGAAAATCCTCATTCACCTGTGTAAATTGACTGTAGGCTATCTCTGCAGCGTTGGTGCTTTCGCGGGAAGAGTTTCAAACTGTGTTAGGTAGTCTTTTGAATCCCTATCAAAAGTACGGATATTTCGAACTTCATGTCAAAGGGTATTACAGCCCATAATCGCAGCTAGAACTTTCCCTGCAAGATGCCAATTGAGTAACTTGGATACTGCGTGTTCCATCCATCGTGTTAAACCTTTACTTCCTTCAAGTTGCCCCCGGCTTAAGTTACATTTGCCGGCTATTCTAGCCGGTGGACACCGGGTACAGTCTGCTGTGATATATTTTGCGTCCAAGTTTCTGATCAAAAGTGATACGGCTTCGGAATATGATCAGGGTCGAGATGCAATGCAATCCATGGGATACCTTCCCGCAGTGGCAACATCGTAACCAGCAGGTACGAACTGACTGCTAGTAGAAGCACGTCCAGTGTGAGCCCCTCATCAAAAAGCCCCAGAGCGGAGAAAGTGTCATCCGAAGTGGCGTCTGAGCTCGTGAGGGGAGGTATCTAGATGAGTTCCGTGAGACGTATCATTAGTAGAGAATAGAAGACAAGCCATGATCGGCTTCCTCTTTTCGGCGTCGCATCCGTCTCCGGGTCCTTCGAAGCAGCGTTGTTGAACAACACCATTAATTCTCTACAATTCTCGTAACCATCTCGAGCGTTTCCTCCATCTGTTTTCTCTTTAATTACTCTGTTTCACGCTAAAATGAAAATGTTTAATCTTCGGAAGCGCTTGGAACAAGTAAGGCCCAAAACCTTCTCCTACAGAAAGATACGAACTCCTCGCTCGGGAACCGTCCTAACGCTTTAGTGATTTTTGACGCTTTAAATTTGTGTACAGAATCTATATGCTCGAATAATACTATCATACAGCATTCAATTTTAAGAATTCTTCACGAAATGGTTTCTTTATCCACGTATTATCTCTACCGTTTCATATTTTTAGTAACCTGCTCGCTTTTTTGTTTTAAAAGCATGTATTAAAAATTATACGATGATCATTTCCAATACGGTTTACGGTTTCAAGGTTATCTTAACATCACGATATCGTTTCTAATCGCGGTATTCAGCAATGCTTTTGATCTCTCGTGAAGTGATGTCTCGCTCGTTGCTCATGATCGTGTCTTTCGCACGGAGGCTTCATTGTTAATGTTAGATTTTCATTCGAGGATATAAAGTAAAGCTTCAATTGTTATTATAAATACGGCCATCCTAGCCTTCTCAGACCTTCAGATCACCACCAACATAATTTCATTCATCCACTACAAGCTTCATTCATTCATTCATTCATTCATTCATTCATTCATTTAATTCATACAACACACTGGCAGACCATCGTTTAAAACCCTTTATACACTCGTTTCAAGCACTCAACATAAACAGCAGCTATAGATCGATAAAATCACTGCGCGACTCCCATCAATATCAATTTTTCATAATCAGGACCAACAGTTCTGCCTCGGAACTTAAATATATCAAGAAAAAAGGATCAATTACTTGAAGAATCTCACGATGAAGGCCGCCATCATCTCTGTCCTCCTGGCTTCCTTTCTCTCCGTCCAGGCTGCACCTGTCAAAACTGTCAGTTTCAATGATAACGTCGTGACTAACCCGCTGGAGCAGCCCGGACCGCGTATCCCCCCTACTACCGGCACATTTGGACTCTCTGCCGTACGCCCAAATGCACAGCAATTCACCACGCCTAACGATATCCCCGGAGCTTCATTAACCACATTACTTCCCAAGATTCGGCCATGACAGCAGTCCGTGACGCTGTAGAGTTTTCTATATCCCAGGGAACGCATACGCAGCCCGGTAACTTCGCGGCGAACGCGAACGGCATATCCCGTCCAACCGCAACGCAGCGGCGAATCATATGCCCCAGAGACAATTCGACGCTCTGCACCCGCTGCCACCACCTCTGGGTCCCGCAGGTACTACGCACGTTCAAGAATTGCCCCCTTTCAGGAATCCGTATCTCCCTGCGCCAGAGGGGCACGCGATGCTGAATAATCCTCTGTCTAAAGTGATGGCGGGTGTGAGTGGCATGCCATGATCCTACCAGGTAGTATTTAGTATTAAGGGGTCATTGGGCGGAATTTAGAAGTTTTGGGTTAGCTTGCGTGATTAATTGCTTGCTTGTTTGTTTATCGACTTTGTTTCATTCTGTTTTATAGATTGTATTCTAAATCATATATTGTACTAATAGAGAAGAGAAACGTTGCTCAATAAACATCATTTATATACTATTAGTACTACAATACTATGAAGTTTGAATTCTCTTCTTAGCGAGTATACAAGATGTAAAGCCTTTAAGTGTCGTTTGAAAAGATTACTGGCTCGAGTAGCTTGTACTTTCTCTTTACTCTCCCTTAGCAGCCTTCTCCAAATCATCGATGACAAACTTAGTCATCTTGTTCATAGCCGCCATAACCCTCTTGCTCTGCTCCGCGTCGCCATCCATCATGAGCTCCATGAAGCGCGCGGGACGACCTGCCAACTCAACCCGAACCTATCCTTAAGCCACCCGCAGACGTTGTGCTCCCCGCCCCCTCCACGAGCTTCTCCCAAAAGTGGTCTACCTCGTCCTGGTCCTTGCAATCGATGATGAAGCTGACGGCCTGGTTGAACTGAACTGCGGGCCGCCATTGAGCGCGGTGAACTTGTGCCCGAGAGAGTGAAGGCCACAACCATGGCGGTGCCGGCTCCTTTCCGTGGTGCTCCTTGCCGACTTCGGTGTAGCGGGAGACGTTGGTGATGGAAGAGTCAGGGAAGAGGAGGTGTAGAAGTTGGCGGCGTCTTCGGCTTGGGTGTCGAACCAGAGCATAGGGGTGATCTTGTGGTAGCCTGAGAGAGACATTGTGCGTGGACTTGTATTTGAAGATCAGAAGCTGGAGAGTAGATATACGTAATAGGGGAAGTGTGTGTGGGACTAGGCTGTAATACAATTGGAGGGAATTGTGGTTGATGTTGATGTTGATGATGTTGACGATGATGTTGATGATGATGTTGACGATGATGATGTTGATGATGATGATGATGGTGGAAGAAGAGTTGTTGATTGATTTATACTGTAGAAATTCGAGAGGAGTTTTTTTGAATTTCAATTACAACTAGTTTACGCGCTATCAGGTGATGACGTGAAAATGGAAAATCGAGTCATAGCCGGGTGAACAAACACCCCGAAGGAATCGGAAGGACGCACTCGCTAACACGAAACAAAAAGAGGTTTTACTCGCTAACGCGAACGAAAACAAACGAGAAATCTCTCGTAGCGCCCCTCGAGTCCTCGACGCGTGTTATGCGGGAGATTCACAGTAGCGCGCTGCATTGCATCCTTCCAGGATCTTCCTCCCCAGATGTAGAGCTAGGCCGTTTATGGCTTCGTGCAGGATTCATACCACGCCAAGTCTCGATCCAACCTTTTCCAAGGGCACGATGCTCCGTTGCGGTTCTTGCCCTATTTCATTGACTGCTTTAAGTCTGCCTCCTTCAGCTCTTCTACTTTGGTAAACCCGTAGTCTTCGATCTTTATCTCTTCTCCATCCTTCCTCCCCAGACTGAATAAGAGTCTGAACAAGGGCGCGCAACACCACAGGAAGTAGAAGAGATGGTTTATAATCCATAGCTGTCGCGCAGTATTCGGCCTGAACAGCCACAGCGCTTTGGTAACTGAAGATTGCACATGATTGATGGTGGGTCTCATCGCCTTTTCGTACTCGGCGAACGCGGTTTCGTAGTCACCCGAATGGCGGGAGAGGCAGCCAGCGAGGTGATATGCGCCGTCAGGGCAAGGGTGGTCCCCATTCCAGAGAGGAAGGATGCGCAATACTACGGGCGCGTTAGTAGTGGGAGGAGGGGCGAGGATGTTTGTGGGAATACTCACCCCGCGTCGCCAAGAAGAACAATCCTCCCTTTGCTTAGCTTATTCACCTTAATCTGACCCACGACATCGTAGTAGAAGTCACTAGTTTTGTTCATCTGTTCCAATATGCGGTTCGTCTCCCACCCCGCATCGCGGAAGTACTCGGTCATCAGCTCCCGCTGCACGGCAGGACCCTCCCTATAGGCACTAGAGAGTCGTTCATCGGAGTCGCTGTAGACCGTCATAAGCGCCGTCGTAAGGGCCTTATCTTCGTGCGGGCGGATCATTATAGTTTCCTCTGGGTAGCGTGAAACCATCGCATCCACTCATCGTCGTTTTCACCTTTTGGCAGGGAAAAGAACGCGGCGTAGAGACCGAGGAGATTTATTGGGTTCTCTTCTGGGCTCCACGCGAGTTTGCGGACGGTGCTGTGTAATCCATCCGCGCCGACAGGATGTCAAACCGCCTCTCTTCCTGTGACTTTTTAAAACGGACCGTCACACCGTCGCCGTCTTGGTCCAGCTGATCTATGGTGTCGCCGAATATATATTCTACCTCGCCGCAGGTTTTACTCCGCGCCACGAGGATCTCCGACAACTTACCGCGGAGGATTTCGATGTCCGCCGTGGGCGTGTTTATTTTCCCGGTTTTGTCCGCCGCGATCTGTGCCCATACTTGGTTCCGCTCGTCAACGTGGCTGATGCCTTCCTCGCCGGTGTGATGAGCGCGGATTATAGACTCGATGCCGAGCTTGCGTATCACGGCAACTCCCGAGTCGCGGATGTCAATGTTCTGCCCTGTATGACGGAGGGAAGGAGCGCGCTCGAGGATCGTGATGCGCGGTTTTGGGGACGAAGGGAAAGGAGGAGGCAGGACGCGAGGCCGGGCCGGCTATGGAGCAACCTAATATGAGTACTTTGGGAGCAGCATTTTTTAGATTAGATGATGAAAGAATTGATGGGCGAGTGATTGAGAGACCTTTCTGCTGTTGCCGGAGTATGAACCTGAAATGCCCTCGACGATGATGAATACCCACTTATATGTGTTTCCATCGTTGGAGGATTTCAACGTCCGGACGAGGGGCCGAAGTAAATACGATGACTCATTAGAAAACTACGGAGCGGTGATAATCCTCCCCAAAGCGGTGATAAGCAATCCACAACCAGGGTAGTACACAAACGAGGAATCGAATCCTCCATTGACGGCATTTTTCTGAAGCCGCTCATGGGTAAACAAACAGCACTATTTGCTTTATATAAATTTATCAGCTCATATTTTCAGACCTACGGAGTACAGCTATAACAATCTATAATGCTGCGAGGATTGCAAGATCCTAGTATATGTTCCTAGAACTCTTGCGATTGTGCTTTTGATGATATATTTGATTTGAAATCACTAGTCATGTGTACAAAAGAAAACATTCTCAAGCAGCTGTTGAGAAGGTGGCATAATAGATAAATGAATGAAGGAATACCTAAACAAGTATTCACGGTCTCCCTCCTCCCAGAATTCCATGTAAGCGGTTTCCACTTTACTAAGATCGAGACCAGGATTCTCCGAGGCATTTATGGATATCTCCCAGGAAGTAAACGGACCGATAGAGGCATTGGTATTCTCATCATCTTTTCCGCCGCCGGTGTAATCACCTCGATCGACTGAGTCCCGAAGACGGTATCCGAGGTTACGGATTTCAAGTCCTTGACGACGTCCCTGGCATCATACCGGAAGTTCATGACAACAGGTGCGTGGAGAAAGACAGTCGGCTTCTTTTCAGAGTCGAGGATGGTTTCGTGGCCGGAGTGGATGATCTTGAGAGTCAATTCCTTCTCCGGTTGCTGCTACGGCATCGACGGTCGCACCGATGAGCCAGACGCGAACCTGATTTACGCGGATATTGGTGTAGGAGCGGAATCCTTCTGACTCGGGACCAAATGTTATCCCGAGCTGGTGAACCTTATCTTTTCCAACCGAATGTGTTGCCTTAAGAGCTTTGATTTGGTCAGGGGTCAAGGTATAGAGAGACCGGTTTGGTGTTGCGCTTTGTGGCTGGGCCATGAAACCCAAATGGATCCGGCGTACTGCTGTTTAGCAACTTCGAAAGCGTCGTCCAAGTCCTTTTGCGCTTGCACCAGTTCAGACGCGCCCCTGAGCGGCCCGGGCTGCTAAAAGGAATCCTGCGTTGCAGGCCCCAGTATTTGATAGCGCGGCTTTGGAAATTCAACCTTTGCATTATATCACGACGAAGATTGTCCTGAGTTTGTTTCAGCCAGAGAGCACGGCAGGAAGGGCGGGTCGAGTTGATCAGTCCCGTTATCGCCTTGATTTGCGCGTCATATCCATCGCTTTCGTTTTGTGCTTCGAATAGTAACTGCAAGGTGGAATTATACTCGAGGACTGCTCGTTACGGGTTTCAATGGTGCTGAGGAATTCGTCTAGGGTCTTATCAAGTCTCTCCTGAGGTGCGAGGTAACACGTTTTTGTACTGGTCCAGCAGCTTCTTCAGGGTGTCCTTGGAAGCAATAAGTTTGATCGCGCCTGGATCAGCGAGTTCAACTGTGCCAGTTTCTCCGGTCGAAATTGATTCCTGCAGCGACTCTATGGTATCGCCAACGGTTTTGAGCTGATTCACAACAAAACTCTTCTCGACTTTTGTGCCATCGGCGCCCTTGACTTCGTTCCTCGCCTTGAAGAAAGTCCATGCTACCGAACCGATGTTTTCAATGGCGCTTTTCACGTCAGTACTGCCTGATAAAGTTGTGAAAGCATCGGTGAGCATTGCTATGTCTAGATGGTATGTATTTTGAATTTCGTCTTTGACTGTCGCGACGTCCTTCTTGAGCCGGTCTCTGTATTGCTTGACCGGAGCCGTGTACTTTGTTATCCGGTTCCTGCAACTTTGAGAGGCCATTATCGTCGGTGAGGATGCTGATTTTTGCATTGATCTGCCTTTTGGCGTCTGTAGCTTGCTTTAACCCGGCGGAGGCTGACTGTTCTAAGGAATTTGAGGTTTTATACGCTGCAATGTAGTCCGACACGCATTTCTCGGTCGACTTGAGGTCCTGGAGGAGGTCTTTGACCCTTTGTTTGTAAACTTCATGGAAAGCTAGGAACCCAATCTGGGGGAAGTCCGAACATGTCTTGCCCCAGTAGGATCGGTTGAGCTTAAGGGAAGCCTCGGTGTAGATATTGTCCAAACGAGACTTTGAAGACAGCGTAACCTTGTCGCCCTTGTTCTTTCCCTCAAGCTTATCATACGCTTGGGCAACGCCGATTCTTTGGCTTCTGGTTTCAAGTGTGGACGAAGCTTAACCTCTTGAGCAAGCGGCGGTATATATCTGCCGCAGTGGTCACACTATCGTGGGTACCAGAGAAGAAGCTTGCATTGGCCTTGTTAAGAAGCATTTGCATTGATCGGGAAAGGCAAATGCTTGGATGGCTTCGAGATCTCGAAGGCCTGCTTAGAGCCGAAATGCCGACATTGAATTGCAGGTTCGGTATTAGAAGCACCGTCCGACCCCGTTTTTCCAGGGGCGGCTCCAGCGTCTCCGCTGGTTCTCCCAAACCACCCTTGCCTATTACGAATATAAGGAATTGTATCAGTTGGGTACCTGTTCTTGTGTCCTTTTTTCTTTTGTATTCACAGGCTATAGCAGCCGAGTCTTACTGGGTTTGTTCGAATTGCCTGGCGAACATCGCCCTCTTTATCAGTTACTACGGCGACGAGCCCGTTCAAAATCTCAGTAATATTATCATCGAAGTCAGGCTCTAAATATGATCAACCCGGCTAGAGCTTGCGTCGTTTTGAGACGGGGAAGTCCTTAAGTTCCGAGTCGGAGATATTGCCGATATCATCACGGCGCCTTGTTTCGACGACGTTCGAAATCCACTTCTGAATGTCAGATTCTGAAGTCTCGAGACTGTGAATAAGCTTTTCCTTGGAGCTGGATTTGCCCGAGTTGATATACAGCTTAACGTTCTTGTAAAGGCCAGAGTATTGAGATGATAGCTTTTGAAGGGTCGCAACTGGCTCCTTTTTATGCGCGGATGACATAAGATGTTGGATCACGACTGCCAGCTGGGAGGCATCCGAAAATCGTCTCTCATCTTGTGATAAACCTTCATAACGTTCGGCCGGCTTAGTAGTTCAGTCATTGCGAGAAGCTTCTGGGTGAACGAGCCACCTTGAACTCGTTGCCTCTCTCTGGTGAATTCGATCATGGTATCGAACACCTCGCTGCCAAAAAGAAGCATGGCTCTTCCTGTTGGTTCAACCAGGTTAGTGCTATTATTTCCCATGTAGAATTGTCGTACGCAAAACCATACGAACCTCCTTGCCCGCCCGCTCCTCCGACCCCCTGTCTTTCCGAAAGCGGTGGTTGCTCCTCCAAGCTACCGTTGCCGCCGACCGCTAGAATTTCAAACGGCTAAGGTTGGATTTGGAGATGTCATGGACAAACAGCCAGATTGACCTGCGTCTCCACCGCGGTTACCGTCTTTCCCATCTCCGCTTGTTTCTGGCTCCGGCGGCGTCCCATTGATTCCAGAAACATTCAGATTGATTTCACCGTCTTGGTCAGATAAATGGAGCTCATTGCAGAACAAACCCAGATTCTTGCCTGGTGCGGGAGGAAAATCCTTTGAAACGGTCAACCTCTCGGCGTAAATGAGACACGTGTTGATCTCGCCTGAGAACAAGTTGGACTTCTCATCCAAAGTATAACCGTCATCCGAAGTGCTTAATAAATCTTCGTCTTCCCTTTGGAGATTGTGGCAAAGTTGTCGTCGGTAAGATAGGGACAGTAGTAGGAGGAACAGTAGAGGGAGTGTTCTTTGCCATATTGATAACAGCCAGTACGAGGGTGTGAAATATTAATAATTGCTGATACGGGTTGTGAGTCTTTGAAATCGCAATCTTACCAATTCGTAGTGCTCTCTTCAGATCGTTATGGAGACAAGGCTTCATATGTTGATTTCCCCAGCTTTATAATCAGAGGTAAGGGTGAGATATGAACAGTTTCGCGCTATAGGAAGCTTCCCAATCTGTCCTTACAATTATTGGCAAACGCATTTTGTGCGTAACTTTCTTGATCATCTAGCTAGCTGCTCAAAGGGGAAAAAATTTATCAGAGAATGTTTTCGGCAAATGTTCATGAGCTTCAGCTGAAGTTTGCGGTAGGTGGGGCCTACCAGCTATCTAGTAATCACAAAATTTCAAAGAATAATCTTTCTATTATCACATTTGACACAGCTCCTTTGAGTTATTCCTCGTAAGCAATCTGGTTCTCTTTTCGAACGATTAGCTGTCATACAAGAACAAGTTGGTGGGATTCTACTGCTGATCCTAAATCTGCCGAGATAACTTACGAACTTGGTCCAAAATACTCTCAATCATGTTCAAGCACACGATGAAGATCCGCACCGGCGCTACTGAAATGTGTTGAATCAGTTCGCCTTGCCTTACTTAGAGCTGAGGAATACTTCATGTTTTTCTCGTTCTTAGTCTGTCAGATGCAAAATGATGCTAGTGATCAAGCCAGTCTTAAAACCTTACCAAAACCGGGATTTTGTTGTTTTCCTTTTTCCTGGTGCGGGATGCCAACTTTTAAAATCTCATCTTGATCTACATGTACTGTAGCATCAAGTTGACGTCTTCGGGAGGATTACTTACCCTTTTTCCGCGGGATTTCTCCTGGGAGGAAAAAAAACCTTAAATATATTTGAATTCGCCGGCTGGCCGCGGAGATTAGGTATGGGGTTGAAGGAGCGAATAGTGAACACGCCACGATCGCTCGATCTACCCGTGGTGCCGTGTCGCTAAGCTATTTCCCGCCATTGGTCTGACTCTCGCCTGTTAGTTCAGGGCTTTAATAGTATGCCTTGTTTATACACGATTATATTCTAATCAAAATTACCCCTCACTCCTCGTGTAGCACAACTATAGCGTCGGGGAGATTCGATCTGAATTAGTAAACCGGTAAACATGCCAGTGCTCGTAATCTCGAACAAGTCCATTATCTAAATTGACCAATTACAACTTTACGGAGTAAGAACAGAACCATCATTTAAAGTTTTTCTAACTAGTTTAGCTTCGGGATATCATGACATTTGACAAGACAAAACCGGTTGTTGAACTCTATGCTGCTATTGCATGTAACGAGAAAATATTATAGTCTCGGCAGTTGTATGATACATGCATCGACCCACTTGTCGTTCAGCTCACATTGCCGCCTGGCCTCTCTATCCACCGGGAACGCCGACCGCGGCGAGATCATGATATCATGAGGGACAAGCGATCGTGATCGACTGTCAGTTTTGTGATATACGCGGCATACCAATTATTGAGCTGGATGAGCGAGTGGAGCTGAGCGTCTCAATATCCCGGATACTGACCGCGACCAAATCGATTGAAATAACAGGTGAAAGGCTGATTTCCTAAACTAAAGTGAGAAGACCAAATTGGAACATCGCAGGCAAACAAGAAAAGGGTTATTTATATGTCGGTTTGGATGCCCATTTTGCCTGTGAGATTTTGAAAGCACTTCGACACCACTTTCTAGCCAAACAGCAATAGCCACCGAATAGAGCACACAGCAATAGCCAACCGAATAGAGCATTCATAACCATAACTTAAGTTTACTCATCCTGACATATTACGAAGACAGCAAAAATGGCTCAGGTAGATCTTGATACCTCTATACCGCCATGAAGGGAAGGACACCACGAATAGGTGGATGCCCTTGTTGCGTATGACGAGGATAGGATGAATAAGCTCCTCGAGCTTGCTTCCAAAAGAGAAGAACTGAAGAGGACTTTCAACATCGATCGTTTCACTGTGAAATTTATAAGTAAGGATAGGAATAATAATCAAAGTCTCCCACCATTTGAAAATATCCTAGGAGGATATTAGATTTCAATTACTTGCTGACAAACGTTCATGAAAAGACCAGAGACGGACGAAGAAAGTTCATACGACCTTTCTATGATTTTGCAAACCCGCATCTCAAGTTCCTAAACGCCGATGGCGCGGGGATCCGTTTGACATTTCCCATGAAGGTGACGAAGCATCTTAAGAACGGGACGAGCAAGGATACCGATGGCCTGGTTTTACAGATTGACACACATCTTGTCAACGTCTCGGGCTCGTTGAAAGATCCCAACAAGCCTGCAACGTCCGATTTCGAACCGGCGGCGAATGACCAAGGGAAAAAGCCGTATGAAGTTACTCTCCTTGATAAAGCGGCAGGGACGGCAAACGGTATTTGTATAAATATGACGAATGTGTCGCCTCTGATTACCGCAACGAGCACGGCAAACGAGGCCCAAGCAACGTCTTTGAATGCTGTCAGCGAAGCGGGAATCAAAAAGCATTTCAGGGAGGCCGCGGGACTGAACTTTTACCTTGCTGGATTGTCAACTCTTACGTATCTGAAGGAACTCACCTGCTGAAGCCAACCAAGTTCTGCTTTAGCATGGTGAAGGGAACTGATAACAAGCCGGCGCTTTGCTCATGTGGATTGGTGTTGAGGGCGGCGCAGGAAGCGGCTCGACGCCATCGGAAAATACTACTGTCACTTTTCATCCAAATGACAAAGACCTGAACCCAATACCCACAGGCAAGAGCGCCTGCGTTATATTCAGCCACAATATCATTGCGAAATATCTTCAGGTAAGAATCGCTCTTTTTTTCAGTCCTTTCCTCTTAACTGTTTAACTCGTCTTAATGTATTTCAATTCTAATGTTTATAATGTAATTATGCTGACACGTATATCAGGCAGCGCTACAGGCAAAAAAAGGTTTTGGAAGCATTCAAGCGGTATCCAGGCAAGGGGATGGTTAGTATTCACCCTACCTGTAGTAACAGTTGTATACCAAAGCTTATAACATGAATCGCCGACTAGACGGGATGAAAATGAAGTTGCGCCTACCCTCTGCGACAATCCATAAAAACAAAATACATTGGCGCATTATATTACCAGGCGTCAGTTCAGAAGACTCCATGGAAGGCTTTACTTTTAATGTAAACGGATATGATACGACCTTGAACTTTGGACCTGCGATCCCGGTGCTTGGCTCCAACGAGAAGCAAGAAGAGCACCTCGACAAGGTGAAGTCCGCGGAAGTCAACGCAATGAGACTTTTCTTCAGCACGGATGAATTCTCGGTTAAATGGGAGAGTGTTACCTCCTCCATGGGACGTCCGAGTGTAAGCTACGGAAAGGTTTTCATGACGTTTCAGTTCGGGGGCGACGGATCATGGCAGGCTAGCAGCGACCCGAAGAGGCCAAACATGTTGAAATTGGCGATAACTGTGGACTCCAAATTTCGAATTGCGCAATCAGCGGAGACTCGCAAGGCCTGGTACGAGTTTCACAAGAGCGAGAGCATTCCAAAGGAGTACCAGGGTATAGAGGCACCGGTCCCGAAGATGGATTTCGAGCTGGAGGCCTTAGATTACTTTTTAACAACGAACTTATTACTTCCAGGTGCTCGGGTTTCAAGGCCGATGCCCATCAGCGAAGAGTCTTGTAATTCCAAGGGACATGGTTCTAACTGGCGATGTTAATGATACAATTGAGGGTATTTAACCTTATCTTATAGTATTTCGACTTGTATTCTGGAAGCTTAAAAATCGAACCGTCTTAAGTAACAAATATTTGAACACTGAAAACCTGCGAAATGGATTTGGCGATAAGCTAATCGAACTCGAATATAAGACTTATATTTTTAAAATTTGATATCATATAGTAAATATTTAAATGAATGACAAATCATGAGGGATACTAAGTATTGATGGAATAATTAACTTCGTACATCGGGTTAAAGATAGCGTCACCATGCAAAAGGGGGTCAGTATACGCACTCCGTCGTAGACGTAAAATATAATTCAAAGCCGGGGCGACATTTTCCCCTCCGAAAGCGTTGAATACGGCGGGATAAAGAGTAAGTTGTGCGAGGTTAAGGCTATGTCGTATAAAGGACAGTGATGTGGTTGATAGAGTGTGGTATAGTGTGGTGTCTGCGCTCAAGACCCCGAAGTATCTTATGTAATAGAAGGAAGCATTTTACGTTTATGTCCATACGTTGATATGTAAGCATTTCCAAAAAATGAATGTGAGACTTTTATCACCTATAATTGACTTTTATGGACCCTCTGTCTAATATACTCAATGGAAAAGAGTAAGAGAAGAAGAAAGTCGCTCGTATATATCTACGTGCCGCTAGCTAGGGATACAGCGGTGATAAGATGAATGAGGTAGTGAAATGGGATTATGATGATACAAATGCGGACGCTGGGAAGCGTGGGTATGAGCGGTGAGTAATCCGGATATTTATGGCCCGGCTCATTTGATCGTAGAGAGAACGGAACTGCTAGTGGAGCCTGGTAGTGTGGTTTTGAGATGTAGGGCGTATACTCGCTATAGGGCTCTATTATCCTACCTCTTTCCCGTCTGCTATAGTTAAGCTAGTTATATCTCTTGTAGAATCTAAGTTATTTAATATACCTGAAAGGGTAGTTGCTAAGGTATCTTTTTGAGGTAATTAGATGAGTCTACCTCGATCCTATTAAACTGGAGCAGCTCCTCTTTCTTCGCTATAATAACTCGTTGAACTTATAACGCCGCTATATAATAGACCTACAGGCGTCGAGGGCTAAAAGTATCACTAAGAAATGCCGTACATTTATTGCTGAAGGGTTTAACTAAAGTGGAAGGGGCATTACTTAGCTTCGGTAGTAATAGCTTCTACAATTTCGCGATGCGATGCTGATAAATTGGGCGAAATCCCACAAGATTAATGCAGGATCTAACTGAAGGGCAGACCTTTCAGCTACACGATTGGATTTAAAATTGTAATAGTGGATCGCTAGAGTTGATGCTGAGGCAGATGTTCGGGATATTTATTTGAGGAAGCGCGGGAGTCCTGAAAGTAAAAGATACTGTGAAATGGTATCCCTAAGATAATGAGAGTTTATCTGTCCGTCTTTCTGCCGGCATAGGGCTACTCTAATTTGTAAGTTTTAATAAATAAATCACTTATAATATTAAAGGCGGGAAAGGTCCCGAGATGTATCAAAAGTTACCGACTTATAGTAAATATATAAGGATAGATTATTATTAACTAGAGGTTTTATAAAGAATAAAAACGAGATAATAATAATAAATATAAAGACGAGGATAACCTAGAGAAAATAAAAAGATAACTATAAAAATAAAATAATAACGTAGTAATTAAGATCCTAGAAAGTACGTGAATGAGCAGAGAAAAATGTTTTTTATACGGGGTTAAAAGAGATATAATCGGGGTTATAACGGCACGTCTTAAAGTCTACCTCATTTTCTCTACTATAATATTTATAGGAAGTAAACGTATAAACGTGGACCGCTAGCTTCTTGCCTTAATTAAAACCAACTAGCATGGAGTACGAGAAAGGTAAATTATGGCGAGTCGTAACAGAAGTAAATTCTGAAGAAATAATCCACGCCAATAATCCAGCACAATACTGCCCCTCACGCCAAAAGCGGCATAGTAGCAAACCACGCCAAGACTAGGGCCAGGGGAATATAAAACTACATGGAAGTATCCGCTTGCTCTACGATTGTTTGGGATGCATGCAGGCCTCAGTCCGGCATAATTAAGGAGGATAGCAGCAAAGACTAATACTACTTTGCTCTTTGCCACTAGAGGTTACTTCCACCCAGGTGCTCATTCTTTGCGCCTTTTCTTGTTCGTTATCAACTATCAGAACTGTCATCGCGACGAAAACGCTCGGGACAAAAGTGACGAGCCTCCACATCGTGACGCTAATATACAGCTCAAATATTATAAACTCGTGTTAGCTAACTTTTGCCGTCCCTCCTAGTAATACCTTTTCATTCTTTCTCCAGTTTTACGGACCTAATAACACGTATACTTCGAAACTCTAACGGTATCTGCCGCGACTAAAGATTTGGATGTGGGGGCTGAGGGGGCGTTCTATGACCTAAGACAGGGGAAGATGAAACGCTCACATTGTCGTTATAATTGCGGCGTGCGCGAACATTTACGTTCATCTCTCGCGTTAATTTTTGATTACTATCCTATCAAACAAGAACTAGATCCCATGCAGACAAGGAATATAGTAGCTTATATCTAGCAGAAAAAACATTAAGATAAAAATATAATTGAAATCAGCGCGATTAGCTAAAACAGTATCACTAACTGATACTTGATGAAATATTAGCTTATCGAAGAGACTTTAGAATCGTAGTTGTAATATTCTCCTCGAATCTCATATAATAAGACCCGCTAGCCTCTTAATATATTTATTTTTAAGTAAGTCAGTGTGCTTAAATACGAAGCAGTAAAAAATGACTATTTAGGTCTAAAGGTAACAGCTTGAAAGTATAAAAAAATTTTAGTCTGATAAAACGGATATTTTGCCGTTTTGTATACCCGCGCCGCTTGTTTGGCAAACGAACCTACGTGGAGAAAGTACGTGAGCGAGCGGCTTGAGTTCCTACCACATTCACTACTTTACTAAATTATAAAATTAGAAAACTTCGCGTTATCTTTTGCTTTGCCCTGGGCTCTTTGTAATGGCAGCAACGTGTGCACGAAACATCTTCGGAATATTATATACACCGGTATCAACCCCGCAGCGAAGGAGGTATTACCGTGGTAAAGCGCGAATGTGTAAGAATACCCAGCTTGCTTGATAAATACTTTAGATAATATTGGAATATAATGGGAGGAACACAATGAGGGTTACCGCTGACGATACAAACAACCAATTCGCTCGGTTTGTGGCGTGTTCCTTGTCATCGTGCCCTGTCTGGCATCGCTATTCAGCAATCGCCTCTGGAACCGCAAAAGGGATACTGCGTGCGCGAGGGGTGACGAAGTGGACTCCCAGTCGACAGGGAAGCGGGGAAACTGATACCTTTGGGAGTGAATCGATAGCACCTATATTCCTTCGGGCAAGGCAGTATGCGCGAGCACCGTTGCAAGAGATAAACATGAAGCTAACGGCTACGAATCTGAGCTCCAGGACTAGTAGAAGTCCCCCGCTAGATAAGTTCATTTCAATACACCTTCGAACGAAAACAAATTTCGAAAAATGTTTGAAACTTTTTTTTCTATCAGTTCAAGAAGAGGGAAAATACAACATCTAAGCTTTATGTAAAGGGATAGGCTTAATGTGTCTGAAAGAAGTATTAACTCGATAATATACTTGTATATCGCACCTCCAAGGGCGGGGCCAACCCCACGAAGCCGACTAGAATGACATACAAGATCTAAAGGAATATCCGAAGTAGCAGCTTCCTCTGTACTCAGCGACCTTTAATATACTTATCACAGATAGCAGCCCACCTTGGCCATTATATAACCTCGATATTGCGTTTGGCAAAGAAGTCATCGACCTCAATTCTATTGTGGTACATTAATTGATTAATTAATTGAATTTAATTTTACGTCCGCCACTAAGTATATGTTTATGCGCCGGCAGAGCGGTAAAGGACGAGCCTAATCGGCCGATCGTTTGGGAAATGAACTCGATACCTGCGAGCTCACTCTTACAGAGGTAGCCGTCGGACAAGCTACCGCTTTGTCTACTCATGTGGATAGATAAGCCTGCCAAGGGTTTTTTTTTATGTAGGAAAATCTCTCCCGAAGATCTTCGGCATCGGTTTCATTTCCGTGTAACCGGAAGAAGGCAGATAGGGCCTTGACCAGCAGCGTCGTAATATATCTCCCCGGATCCAGCCCCAGCCAAGGCAATCCTCCTGATAGTGTACACAGTCGGGAACCTCAAAATACTGTTCTTCCACCTCCGTGCCTGTGCGTTTCGCTCATCCTCGAAGCTTTTACCAGGACTGTACTTGTACATCGCCAGACGCCGACGGATTGGATCGTAGATGAAGAGAGTCAGAACGGGGCAAATGCGGAAATAATTCCATCGCCCTTTAACCACTTTTGATCGACATGGAGTGCGTCAAGGACCGGCGAAGGGGGTATAAGCACGCTATCAATACCATATCGCGCTAATACAAAGCAATGGCAACCAACAGCCTTAGCGTAGCCAGGTTGGTGGTGGAGCAGGGCTGAATCATTTTCTCGCCCCAGAGGGACGATCTGTCCGGAATGGATTAGCTGAGTAATCAACACTATCCCTTCATCAAGACTTCAAATGCAGAGCGGAAAAAAAAAACAATTTCACCATATGCAAAAGGACGTTGCGAGGGACGAACGTGTTCCACGCGAAAATGTGAATAGCAGCCCTAAAAAACTATACTTGAACCCCACTGTTCTCGAGTCCATGCGATCAAGGGGGAGTCATATTTAAGAAAAGCTGGCTTGAATTCCTCCCGGGGGAACCCTCGATGTAAAGCGGACCCCTTTCCCCAGAAAAGCCACGGCAGGAACCCGTCCGCATGTACGGTCTATTACAAAACACATACCATAAGACGACTGCGGGTAGATTTGGGGGCTAGACTCGGACGCTGCATCACCCGGCCCCTTGACGGGCCCTCGCTGGATCTCGATAATATACTCTTGTCAATGTTGGTATGCACGTTGCCAAGGCAGGCGCCCGGACCACGAAGACGTCACGTCGTGAGGGATAAGTTGACCGAGAGTGCAAGAAATAGTACTGATCCGGATCGCAGCTCGACCGGTCGATAAAAATTCCACTTGGCCGGGGGATTCGACTCTAGGATTGTGTCGGCGAAGAGCGCTGGTACTGAGGTGATCGCCTCAATGCTCCGTGGAA